>SNQJ01S0016256.1:44284-86811 GCA_010110895.2 Picea sitchensis
ACATTTAAAGGAAGAAGCATGAACTTAACACATAATCTATCTTGCATATTTTAACACATGAAGCAAGGTCCTGTAAAGTTTATTTTTAATGAAGTAGAGGGTGCTTGCATAGCATAACAAGTCAGCCTTCTATTTTCAGATCAGAGAAGGAGAGATGGTTAAATGGATGAGGATGATCCCACTATATCTGAGAAGTCAGTAGGATGCCAATCATGCGAATGCCAACTCATTTTCTAGAAGATTCCCTTCTAAAACCTTTGTGACCTCTTATCTTTTCCAATCTTTGAAACAGGTTCGCACCCTACCTATAGAGCAGACTGTGAACAGTTCACACCCTTAGTTTGGGTTGCCTACGAGAATGAAGGATTTTCGCACCTTGTGATATAGGCAGCCTGCGAACTCATCTTAAAAATGTGTTTTTTTGGAAGAAGACAACAATCACTTTTCTGAGGTAAAAAGTCCTTGTGGGAGCCTGAATACATCACTTGTAGAGACATCACCAGAGTGACCAAAATCATGTGTAACACCACTGATATCCACCTGGATCAACCCTCCCTCCTTAGGAAGCAATGGTCTCCATTGTGTTAAGTTCCCGGGGGAGAGGGAAAACCATTTGTTGAATCTGCATCTTGGTGAGCTTCTTGTCTTACTGGAGATGTCATGTTGCTCAGTTTGTGGAAGTATGTCACAAACCTATTGAGGTTGAGGTTGTTCAACAAGTCGAGATACATGAGAGGATGGTGTGCAGAAGGAATCCTTGCACTTTTCTGCAACCTTGTCGACCTTCTTATATTGGATAGAATGTGCTTGGGGCAAGGTTGTAGTGGTTTCAGTATAATTTTGTTCTCCTTTTGAACAGATTGTGAAGAAGCTAAATTTTGCAGTATGAGATACTACCTTGCGACACTTTTTAGGCGGAACAGTAGTCGGAACTACCTCTGGTATTCTGTAGAGATGACCCCCCAAAGTAACAATGACACTACGGGTTCGAGACTCATAAACAACATGGTGTCTCCACATATATTGTTGGCCCAAGAGCACATCACAGACATATAGTGGGGAAACATCACATAATACCTCATCCTTGAAGGGTTGGATGTTGTATGATAATCGACATGGAGATCTCATCCTTGGCAAAGCCACCTGATGTTGTATGGCTGCGCGTGTGGTGTCGTTGACAATCCCAACTGTTTGAGGACCTCTGCTGAGATGAGGTTCTTCTGGCTTCCATTATCAATAATAAAATACAGTGAGGTCCCCTTCACCCATATCTATGAATGAAAAAGGTGCTCCTCCTCTTCAAGATCTGTTGGTTCTTCTGGTTGAATTGTTGTGGTCGTGACGATAGCAGTGGGGTCCGCATCAATTATCTTTCCTTTACCATTATTTTCAGAATCATATTCTGAATTGGGGTTCGGCTCTTTTTCTTTGATATCGGCCACCAATGACTGTTTTGAGCGACATTCATCGGTGTTGTTCTAGGGGCTTTTGTGGAACTCGCACCATTTTTTGGTGTCCTTCTTTGTCTTCCCGTGACCCTTCTTTTCCTATTTCTTGGACTGGTTTTCGGGAGACTATTTTTTAGGGGCATCTTTGTCATACTTTGGTTGTTTTGGATTTGTAGACCTGAACTCCCATTTGTTCTAGTGCTTAAATTTCTTCTCAATTTTAACAACATATCGATAAGCAGCACCGAGTGATGAGATGTCCAGAAAATCCATTTCAGTCTGGATGTATTTGTTTAGAGCCCCACGGTATTTCAGAACCAAATGTCACTCGGAGTCTTTGATACCTAGCTTGGTGCACAAGGTATGGAAGGTATTGGTGAAATCTGGAACTACTTGGCCCCTCTCTTGCCGCAGTGTGGTCCATCTCATGTACTGGTCCTCATAGTTGCCAATAGGGTAATATTGTTCCTTTACCGCATCCACAAAAAATCCCAAGTGGGATCGGCCCCATATATTCCAGACTCCTTTGTGGAACTTTTCTCAAAATAAGTTTCCCACCAATGTTTGACATGAGGGAGATATTTAAGGAGTGTGAAGGTGATCTTTTCTTTGTCGGAAAAATTGTGAATAGAGAAATAACCTTCTAGCAGAGTTAACCATTTTTCTAGGGCTTCTTCATATATCTGTCCTTCAAATATAGGAATATAAAAATTAACTTGTAACCTGAAAGGCGAGGTGCCTCCAAAGTGTCCACTTGATGAAGATGCACCTGATGCTATTGGCAGACATTGAAGGATGTGGGCAAAATTCTCCATCATTTTGTCCCTTTGTCGCGTGAGAGCTTGCTCAAGCAACAGATTGATAGGATCATTTGCTTATTCCGCCATTGAGGGTTTCTTGGGTGTGTGAGAGCGATTGTCTTCAAGAGAGACAAGATCGAGACCCAAATTTATATACTCGGACCTCGTCGGGGACATGCATTGAAAAAACTATCAAGAGCAGCCTGCTCTGATACCACTGAACCGGATTATTTTTGGCACGAAATGAGAGCGGAGGTATAACAAAGAAATGCACAGAGATATCACAGATATTCAATAATATAACAGAAATGTCTCAGAGATGCAACCATAAACATAGATATACAGTAATACATGATTTCTATTAATGAAAGAAATGTACAGAGACTGTAAAAATACAAAGTGAAAGACTTGCTAGAATGGTGGCATCTTATCTCTGAGAAGAGATGTGACGGCTACTCGCATTCGCAAGAAGATGATTACAATGAGGCTTTGAAGGTATTTTTACAATAAACAGGAATTTCAAAAACCCTAGACATCCAAAAACCTAACCCTGGGAGATGAAGTGCCAAAATTCATGTGGGCCCCGTTTGGGTAAGTTAGTACATCAACTTCCCGAGGTCGTAACTTTTGCATACGATCTCCATTTTAGGCGTATAATAGCTTGTTGGAAAGGTATATTCAAGGAGATTAATTTTGGAGGATAAATAATTCTTTTGGATATCAATGAGAACCTTGATCTTGAAAAACCTTCATTTAGGACCTCAAAATGGCCCCGAAAGTTAAAACCTGCTAAAAATAGTAAATTGCCAAAATTGCCAGAAAACTGTTTTGAGCCAGTTGGAAAAGGTGGGTGGCCACTGATATCCACCTAGATCACACCAGGAAAGCACACAGGATCTATATACATAATCACTGTGACAAATTATTTGACTAGATGGGCAGAAGCAAGAGTAGTTAAGGACTATAGTGCAACTACAGCTGCGCACTTCATATTTGATGATATCATAACCAGGTTTGGATGCCCAAAGATCCTTATGAGTGATCAATGTACACATTTTATTAACAAGACTATTGAATCCTTGATTCAGGAATTTGAAGTTCACCATCAGAAGAGAACACCCTACCATCCACAAGCGAATGGGACATTTGAAGCATTCAATAAGATCTTGGAGACAAAGTTGATGAAGATATGCAGTGTGAACAGGGATGACAGGTATTTGAGAGTACCAGCAGTATTATGGGCCTATAGAACCACTTGTAAGAAGTTGACCATGTAGACCCCCTTTAAGTTGGTCTATGGTCTAGAAGCAATTGTACCCATGGAATATTTGGTTCCTAGTCTGAGAATTGCAGACTTTACATATATGGATGACACTGGTGTTGTGCAAGAGAGGCTTGCGTAGTTGGTCAAACTGGAAGACGACAGATTTATTGCAGGATTTCACCAGTAGGTTCAGAAGGAAAGAGAAAAGGCCTACCATGACAGGCACATCAAGAACAAATCCTTCAAGCAAGGAGATCTGGTATTGGTATATGACAGTAAGTTCATGAAGCATCCAGGGAAGTTTAGGATGCATTGGATTGGGCCATATGAGGTTGCCTATGTTATATAAAGAGGAGTTGCGTAGTTGAAGACTTTTAATGGAGAATGGAAGGAAGGTTTGGTGAATGGAAGCTGGTTGAAATTGTATTATGACAACTAGTTGCCTCGCAGCTCTCAATAAAAGCATAAGGAAAAGGGTCTAGGTACCTGGTGCAGTTGAAACTGGGTACCAGACACAGAAAAGACAATCTACACACAGAAGGGAGCGATAGAGCAGAAAGCATAGACTGCCCTGCGCAGTCTGAAGTCGAAGTGAAACAAAAAGTTTAGACCTGAAGTGCCTCAGGATGAGTCACGGGTGAGTGTTGGGGGTCTGTTGGCCCTTGGTTATGGAAGCAACCAAATATCAAGGAAGAAAAGGCAAAATTCAAATTGCACAGAAGACATAGTGATTGATATTGGGTCGAAATGAGAAAAAGAGAAGAAAAGACGGAGCAAAGTAAGAGAAAGAAAGACGTTGGATGAGGAGATTGAGGATGACAGATCATAAAGGAATATGGATCGTGGACAACTCAGAAAGCGAAAGAAGATTTCAACAGATGCTTTGGAGCACCTCGTGAGGAAGAAGGAAAGACAGGTTGGCGAAGCCCTGAAAATGTGGGTTAAGTTGACCTAGGGTTTTAAATGCCTAGGGTTTTGGTATTTAGGGTTTTGACACCTAGGTTTCGGCCTAAGGTTTTCGGTGTGCTATTGTAACGTATAAATAAAGGTCAAGAGGACCTGGGATGGGAGAGATAGAGATGGTTAGATTGTGACAAGTGATTTTTTTGGGGAGAGAAGTATTGTGTTGGGTGAGTAGAAAGTTTTGTAAGATCTTCAGCTGGGTGCAAAGATCGACCCTCAGGCTAGGTGTGTAGGGAAGGGAGATAGAGAAGAAGAGAAAGAAAGAGAGATATGCAAACTAAGAGTGCAGATATAACTGTATGCTTTCCCCAAATATATTATAAGAACAGGTCTGTGTACATAGCCCTAGAGAGAGGGTGAACCATGTATATCTTGTGTTATGTGTGATTGATGTTGTGTTCTTTGTTGTTTGATATGTTGCTATTGTGATATTGTGTTAGATATGAGATATAACTTGTGCAGTAGGTTTAAGGAAGATAAATAATAACTAGATGGTTGTGTGTTGTTGATGTGAATCCACTCTGCATTTCCTCTGGTTGTAGACACATGTGTCCTGCCACCCCCCTATAGCTACTTCGGGTGAGATTGCATCTGCTTCACAGGTGTTTCCAAAAGGGCTAGTAGTTAGGGCTTGTTGGTGCGTTGTTAGATTTGAACACTGGGTATGCCCCTATTCCAACAGAATATCACACAGGTCATCTTCATCTGGTGCTTCTTTCTCCACTTGGTAGCATGACAGTAGTTCTTTCACTGTCTGTTTGTTTTGTTGTTGTTGTTATGTCATAAGTTCAAATTATGGTTCCTTGATGAATATCACCCCTCTGATTTGTTTAAGTGTTGCATCTATGTTGGGGTTCTCATGCTCAAATGATAAAGTGACTGTAAAGTTCTGTTGTAATAGTGTCCAGCTCATAGTTCCTCTACGCAGTTCCTGGTTTGCATACCAATTTGCTGGAATGCCTTCTTATGTGTGAACAAAGTGATGAGGCCATTCCTCCAGTGGTTTCATTTTCCATAGTACTCGAAACTTCTCCAAGTGTTCTGCTGGTGTCCCATGTCCATAATTTTTCTATAATTGGTTGCTTCCCTATTTTGCACAAAACCTAATGCGTAGTAACCACTTATATTGATACCAGTATTTCATTGTTTCTTTGTGTGCACCCCACCATCTTGCAAGTGTTTCCTTGAGTGATATATCCAATGCTAAGAGCCTTTGATTCTCCAACACTTCATCTTCATACCATGTCAAGAATTCTTCTAGATCGTTCACCCCATGGAAGTTGGGAGGTTCCCTTATCTTCGTACCTACCCATCTTACTACGCAGTCTATTCTTGCACATCTCTTTGGGGAGACCTTCTGTAACCTCTGTTGCCAATTTTCTAAGCCCGTATATGAGTTTGAAGCACATGAGGTGATGCTTCTACAACTGATTACTCCATCTATAGTCGAGTTCACATAATCTTCTTCTCATTTGGTTGTTTTGTACAACTGGTTGATTTCCTCCAGGTCTAAGCATGTTGGTTCTACGAACCTTTCCCATTCTGATGGGTCCAATGGCGCAATGATTTTGTATTCATCTAACTTGAATTCCATCTTCCTCATCTTCAATTTTATTATGGCCTGGTTGTCGAATGCATAATCTAAGCCAAGCAATGTTGGATAAGGTGTTGTGTCATCCACTATCTCTATTACTTCGAAGTCATCTTTTTTCCATACTCTATCCATGTCTACTATTACCCCTTTTAGTCTCTCAATTGGTAGAACTCTGTGTTGGTTTGCTAGTTTCAACTGAACTGGTAAGTATCCTAGTGTGGGCTCTCCCATACTTTTCCATGTCTTCTTGGGTAATTGTTGGCACAGGGGCAGACCCAAGGTTCAACGCTACAACAGAGCACCAACAAAACCCTAACTACTGTCCCTTTCGACAACACATGCGAAGCAGATGAAGTATCACCTTAGGTAGAGGCAAGGGTGGTTGCAAGACTCATGTATCTGCAACCTTAGCTAGGACATAGATCTATGACCATAACACTTAATAAAGAATTTAGTACCTTTGGTTCCTTAATATACAATCGTTATCTAATTTGCTGATAAAACATAGCCTTGCAGTATTCACATTATCCTACTATATCCAAGCACTTAGCATAGGTAAACAGATCAAATTAAGCATTAAGCACATCCATGTAGATCAGATCTAGCATTCCCACATATAATAAGCACAAAGCAAGTAGATCTATCCAACTACATCAAATCACTTAGTAAAATAAGACATAAACTCATTAAGACAAAAACAAAGCATCATAACACAGGATTTGCGTGGTTCAGCCCTCTCCTGGGGCTACGTCCACCAACTCTCTTCTTTATATTCTTCGATCAATCGGTTACAAGCAAAAGCCTCAAAACCCTTACTATACACAGGACAGAATATCTACGCAGCTCGCTAGATCCCTCTTCCTTGTGTTACAACACTAAGCCTCCTATTGCATTGCATAGGGACTTGCACTCAGCTCTACAAGTCTTACACAGAATGCAAAAATCCTTGATCACATAGATTTAATTCTTGGCACTTAGCCTACATCACATAGATATATCATCCACTACTTCTCTATATGGCCTAGACATCTATATATACATACAAAATAGGCCTAAACATGGGTAAACCCATGGGTCAACATTCCATTCCTGTTACATATTCCCAAAAACCCAAAAAGGGGGCCAAAAGGGGGTCGAGATCTCATGATCTCTGCTTCGTCTTGGCTTCTCCTTAGACAGGCTATCGAAGTCTCAAAATAGGTCAACATGACCAAGAAACTCCCAAAATTTGGTCAAGGGCCAACAAGTCCCCAACCCTCACCTGTGACTCATCCCGAGTCACTCTGCTTTGAGCAATTCTGCCTCTAATGCCTCAAGCTTGGCTCGAGCTACTTTGACTTGCTGCTTTGTTGTGGCCTCTTGTTTAGTGAACTCCTGGATCACTGCGTCGTTCACTGGTCCTTCTAGGCATTGTTCTATTGTGAGGAAGAGATGTTCTAGCTCTGTTCCTTGGTTCTCCACCTCTATAAACAACTAGCATGTCTTATCTTGCACAGGTTGAAGTTGTTGAGTGACTTCCATCACTTTTCTTTGAAGTGTATGGATCTTCTGTTGAGAATTGTGTTGTTCATGAGACCTCTTCATTCTGTATACAGCTGACAGTACCTTCAGTTGCGCTATGAGTGTATCTGTGTGTTTCTTCGCTTCTTGGAGTTGCGACTCCAATGCCTGTAACTCAGGATTCTCAGTGAGGTTTTCATATGTTTGAGTGCTCCAGTTACTTAGTTGCTTGCACTCCAAGGAAAGAGCTCTTAATATGTCAATTGTGCTGTGGGAAATGGCTTCCCTTTGGTCTCATACATCTTGCAGGGTCTCGGGCATAGTGTGGAGCTCCAATTCTATTATGTGTTGTTGGATTTCATCTTCGAGTTTTTCCACCTGCTATGGGACTTGTTCTTTGACCTTTACATCAATGACTGTCATAGAGCGAAGTGCCCTGTGGACCATCTCCTGTACTTTGAGTTTCTATGTGAGCAACTGTTCCTTTTATTTATGTAGCTAGGATTTTTCTTCATCAAACCTCTCTTCCAGAGTAAGCTTCTCGCGTTCGGTAGTACTGCGCTACTCTAGAATGTCATCCTGTTCTTGTGCCAAAGCTTGGGTGGCTTGCGTTGTCTCCTCCTATGCTCTTCGAAGGTGAGCTTCAACTGTATCATCAATCCGATGGAGTTGAGATGGCTCATCTCCTATTTCTGGTATTACTGCTGATAGAGGCGTAGTAGAAACTGCGCAGCTCGACTGTAGTGCCTGCTTCACTTCTTGAAGTTCAACCGTGATCCAACTAAACACCTCCTCTTGCTTAGCTTCTTACTTATATTTTATCTCCAGCGAAGCATCATTCAGTGCTGCAATGATGAATTCAAAGTCATCTGAAGTGAGGGTGGTCTCAAACTTAGTCCTGGTTGCTTTCGATTTCTTCCTTGAGGAAGGTTTCGAAGGGGAAACCTTCCTTTTCTTCGAGGGGTCCTCCTCGTCTCTAGGTAGTGTAACCTCACATTTTCTTCGAGGGGTCCTCCTGCGCCATCTATTTCTTCATCATCACCTCCTTGCTCAGGTGAGATAGAATCAGTCTTCACAGATCCACTGTCTAAATCATGGACCTCTTTGGTCTTCTTTTGTCTTTCTAGGTCCAGGTATGTCCGTCGCAGTTTCTGGATTGTCAACATCGTACATCTCTGCAGGGTTTTCTAGAACAAGGAGATCTACTGACCATTCCTTAGTAATCTATTCTAAGTCTTCCTCCATCAACATGTAGTATGACTGCAACTGTTGTTTATGTTCATCAGCACGCATTGTGATATAGATAAAATGGAGATCCACGTTGAATTTCATCAATGGCCTAAACCTGTGGAGTGTGTTCGGGGTTATACGAGGCTCAGACTGGATAGCGGTATTCAGCTGGGTGTAATAAGTGTGGAAGACGGCATTTTATTGCCACTGCTTGTTCATGTCACTAGAGTACCACAATGTACTGAACTTCACTGATAGTGGTTCAAAGGGCTCGATGTCCGGGAAGGTCACACCTTTCGACATCTCCCATGCGATGAACATGATTAAGATGAGAAACCAACTGAAGTGGAACTCATATCCTTGGTCTTGCTCTTCCCTGTAGTCTAGTTCTAACTGGTTCACCAAGTACTTCACCCAATTCATGTGTAGACCCTCTGCACACTTTCCTGTGAGGTCGACTGCAAATTCAGTTACTTGGGTGGGCCAGTTCTTGCAAACTAATTTCCCTACGATCAGTTGATAGTCTAATCACACTATGCCACTTTGGATAGAGGCTACCTTGTAGCCCCACGTGCCCTTCTGTACATCTCTGTAAGTATACTTTATCCTCTATGCGAGAGTGAGATTCGCGGTCTTTCCAAGGTAGAAATCCTGTGGGTTAGGGCCTTGCATGCTTAGCCCTGTGATCCGATTGATCAATGTTGGATCCACTATGATGCGACGGTTCAACCATAAATAACCTCCATGATAGCAAGACACCAGTAATTTGAAGAATCTTCATAACATTAAGTAGGGTGGACTGCATGAGGTTCTGGGTCCATGACTGGGGGGTAATATTTGAGTTCTTTCCTTTGGTTCTCATCAGATACGTATATGGGGAGAGCATGTTGTAAACCTTCATGTCATCAAGGTTGAATTCGCTAAACTTCAATGCTGTGAGATTATCCTCATCAGCATGGACTACGTGCACCTCTTTCAAAAGGTACGTAGTGACCAACACATATTCAAAGTATCTGGGCACACTGTCTCAGTTTATTGCACCGCTCAGAGGTGGTAGATAGGCAGGTAGGATGCTCATAATCAACTTAGCATTCGCTAAGTCATCCTTGTTCTTAGTTCGCCTTTCACGGGATGGTCCAGCTCTGTGGGTAGTGGATGGAGAGGTCGGCAGTTGTCTCATCGAAGATTCTTGTACACCTGTAGACACTCCTCTCTTCGACATGAATCTTTCAGTCATCAAGTTGAGGAGAACTTCTCTCACTGATTCTTCAACTGCGGTGAACTCGTCAGACATACATGCTCAGGATTAAAATTATCGGGGTCACGATGGACTTAGACACTGCACTAGAATAATAGCAAGGGCACAATGATCACTATATGCAATTTGTTCAGTATGCGGGCTTCAAATTCTCAGTTAGCAAAAGTGTTCTTCGTGCATGGCACGAAGGGATAAGTAGGCAACTCAACAACGGTTCGCGTGCAACGATTATGAGCCCCTATTAACTCTTGTTCGATCCATTATGGCATGGTCCAATGGTCTGATGAAAAACCTTTATTGATTTTCTATCCATTCGGAGTGGAAGTCGAACAGATATATCGGCCCCAACGACTATATTTCTTCTCCATGGCGAATTGCCATGTATCGTTGTTCTGATATCTCGGCGAAGCTCCAATTCTGCAAATTTTCTTTTTGTGAAGTTCCCTTTGGAAACTTCTACAACTTAGCTTTCTTCTTAATTTGTTTCCTCGCCTTCTTTCCAGTGAGCTTCGTCTCAGTAGTATCTTTTCCATTTTGATTCTTACCATCTCTTAACATAGTCACTGCGCGTTGTTGATATTCTTTCATAGGATTCAGGGGTAATACCTCTTCTTTATCTGGAGTAAGTACTTCAGTCTTCTGTGGGTCTCCTATTGTTCTTGCAGCTTCGACATCAATGTTTCTAGTGACAACTAGCTTTGATCTGTTCTCTTGTTCTTCAATCAATTGTGTGATCCTTATAGCCATGAAATATTTTAAGTCTTGTTTCTTCTGCTCCGAGGCTTCTTCTTCTTCCTTTCGTCTGTCTTGAGCTATGTCAATCCAAAGTTTTCCTATTAACATGGTAAATGTGGCATTGTCTTCAATAAACTTAATAATCTCAAAATATTCCTCTGTCAAAGTTCCATTAACGTTCATAGGTATCTGAGCGAGCTTCCCACATAAGTTTACCAACTTTCCTTTGATTAGTCTTATTCCTCCTAATGAAGGGATTGTAGTAGGCCTTCCTATAGCTTCCCAAGTTATTTTTGTCATGATATTCACTTGTGTGTCCTCATCTAGAACACAGTGAATGTCAAAGTCCCCTATTCTTGCTTCAAGGCACTCCTTGTCTTTAAAAATATCTGATAGTCTAACATGTCGATGGTCATCCAAGGTGTCTTTCATCTGTAGTAATGCCTTCTCTGATTATTTCTGGGCTTCTTCTATAGCCTTAGTTTATGGATTTGGCTTAGGGTTTTCTTGTCTTATGTTCATACTTTCAAGCTTAGCAATCATTATGGGGCAATCCAACACTTCATGGTCTATAGCCTTACAACAAAGACAACTAGGTCTTCTTCCAAGGCATTCCTTAGAAAGATGTCCTAGTCTTCTGCAACTATAACAGAGTTTCAATCCTCTCTTTCTTTTAAATGATCCCCAACCTCTCCTGTATTTCACGCTAGGATCGTATGAGCTAACCTGCAACAATTTCTTTCTAGGATCCTGCATCTATTTGTTAGTACAAACAGCTTTTCTATGCATAGGTATAACATATCTTTCATGATTCTTATTGCATCTATTCATATCAAACCTTCTTTCATCTATTAGTGCCCTAGTTTTTAAGTTAGGACAGAATCTATCAATCATACCTATATCCATACTCTAGAAATGAAAATTTTCACTTATCTTACTTTTACAGAGCACAAAGCTTCCAGATCTAAAACTTTTAACTATTATTACCTTTGTCAGAGCATAGAGCTTGCAGATCTTACCTCTTTTAATTAGACATTCTTACTTTTACTTTTCTTAGAGCGCCAAGCATCCAGATCTCACTTCTTTCCTTCAGATCTGATCTTATTTCTTTAGATCGGGCTTCTTTCTTTCATATCTAACCCTCTTTCTTTAGCACGGAGCTTTATAATTCAAGCAGAACACTGCGCACTAGGGCACATATCTACACACAAAACTTTCACAATTTCAATATGAATCTTTGCACAGAGCTTCCTCTTTCTCAGTTCCTAGCAATCACAGTTTCAAGTCCTGGCAATGGAACCATTTTTTGGCACAGGGGAAGAACCAGGGTTCAATGCACCAACAAAACCCTAACTAACGGCCCTTTTGGAAACACCTGCAAAGAAGATGAAGTATCACCTAAGGTAGAGGCAGGGGTGGTTGTAGGACTCAGGTGTCTACAACCTTAGCTAGGACACAGATCTGTGATTATAACACTTAATAAAGAATTTATCACCTTCAGTTCCTTAATATACAATCATTATCTACTTCGGTGATAAAACAAAGCCTCACAATATTCACATTATCCTACTGTATCCAAGCACTTAGCATAGGTAAACAGATTAGATTAAGAATTAAGCATAGCCATGTAGATTAGATCTAGCATTCCCATAAAGCACTTAGTAAAACAAGACATAAACTCATTAAGACAATCACAAAGCATCATAACATAGGATTTACGTGGTTCACCCCTCTCCTAGGGCTACATCCACCAACTCTTCTTCTTTATAGTCTTCGGTCAATCGGTTATAAGCAAAGAGCCTCAAAACCCTTACTCCACACAGGAAAGAAGATCTGTGCAGCTCACTAGATCCCTCTTTATTGCATTACAACACTAAGCCTCATATCACATCGCACATGGACTTGCACTCAGCTCTACAAGTCTTACACAGAATGCACAAATCCTTGATCACACAGATTTGATTCTTGGCACTTAGCCTACATCACATAGATATATCATCCACTACTTCTCTATATGGCCTAGACATATATATATACATACAAAATAGGCCTAAACATGGGTAAACCCATGGGCCGACATTCCCTTCCCATTAAATATTCCCAAAAACCCAAAAAGGGGCTCCAAAGGGGGTCGATATCCCATGATCTCCGCTCCGTCTTGCACTCCTCCTTCGACAAGCTATCGAAGTCTCAAAATAGGTCAACATGACCAAGAAACTCCCAAAAATTGGTCAAGGGACAACAGTAATGCATTGACTTCAGATCCTAGATCCAGTATGATATCTCCCATGTTGAAATCTCCAATGTTGGTGTTCAGTCTAAATTCCCTACTTGTTCTCCTTCTTGTATGTAGATGATTGACTGGTCTTTTCTCTAACTTTCCTTCTGCCTCTAACATATTTTGTAATATTTTAAGAGATGATGGATCATTTAGTATTTTTACACATGATTACAAAAATCCTTTAATCGTACTTATTTGTCCCAGAGGTTGTGTTTCTTTGGTGTGATCCAATGATGGAGCCATATCGTATTCTAGTACTTCCTTATTATACTACACAGTTGATGTTGATGCAATTTCTGGCTTCAGAAATTCTTGTTTGGCTTGTTTGAATGTCTCTTTTTCATTCTGCATATCAAACTACTTCTTTGGTTTGTCATTCTTCTTCACCCATTGGTGTTGTGCTACTGACTTGCAAAATTTTCAATACGAGCTCTTTGGTACTATCTGGTACTTCCACATCATTGGGAAGTGGTATGGATCATGACCCTATTTGTTACAAATATCACACTAGAGTCCTCATTTTGGCAATGGGTTTGGCATTCCTGCTGCCATGTACTGCGCGAATGTTGGACATTTGTTCTTATGGTGTCTTTTTGTCCTACATGTGGTACACCAAACGACTTCTCTTTTGTCCTTACTTTTGTTCTGGTTCAACTGGAACGTTAATTTCTTCAGATCCTCCTTGAGCTTCTCTATGGCTGGATTTGTCTTTTGATATTGGTTCTCTTCCAGTTTTAGGGCTTCCTGTAGAGCCTCTTCCTGTGTCTGAAACTTCTGTTGTCGCAGTGGATATTTCAAGTGTGGTAACAGTGAATTGACGAACATATGCCTATGCTTCATATATTTCATGACATATTTCATCTTTCCTTTCAATCATTTAAATCTCTGGTCAATATCCCATACAAATTCTCCTGGTTTCTATCTAATAGCTATCATCTCGTTCATGTATTTATCCTCTAAACTAGGCTTCTCAAACTCATTTATCAACAGCTTCTTAATATCTCCAATCATTTTGGTTGTCCCTGGTGGAATTTTTGCAATTAAACACATGTACCAATCTAGTGTGCAATCTCTTAGTGTGATAGCTAACTGTGCATGTTTAGTGTCCTCGTATGTGATCTGTTTCACTTCCCAGATATTTTTGCAGATGAACAGGTGCTTCTCCAGGTCCTTCGATGATTCTCCTTTAAATTCTGATAACCTAATGGTGGGATCATGTCCTGCCATCCTGAATGATAAACTAATACCTCTCCACGGTGTATATACTTGACTAATGATTCTTGAAATGGCTCCCCCAATTGTTGTTCCTTGTGTAGATGTACTTCCTGTTATCTTCCTTCTCCCAAAATTTGGTTTTCTAAATGGTGGTGTTCTTGTTGGTGTATTAGTCGCACATGGGTTTACGGGTTCCACATTGACATTAACATGGATAGGATTTTTGCCTTCTATTTCCACTCTTGGAACTCTCGTCTTCATCTCATATGTTGCGCGTAGGATTTCCTCAATTTGCTCCATAGCCCAAAGATCCTCTACCTCCTCTTCGTCACTTTCCAAGCCTTCCCTTGCGGCTACGACTCTCTTCTTGGTGTTCATCTTATATTGGTACGGTACTCCACTGCGCGTCTTTCCAAATATTTCCATGATCTACTTCATCTATACTTCGTCCATCATAATTGGGTCCAAGGCTTCCTCCTTCTTTCCTTTATCCTCTTCTCCTTCCATTTCTCCTTCTCTTGTCAGTGCTTCCCCCCTTCCCCCATGCATGCAGGGAAGTTTAGTTGTCTGACTCCATTTTCATTACACCTTTGTTATATAAAAATATATTAATAGAAGTATATAATGATCTAACGCACCTACCTTGAGGTCCCTTCAAGAATTTTTGTTCTATTTTGTTGTACGACTTTGTTGTATCTAATGTAAATTTTGTGATAAATATGACAATAATGTTGTCTAGACATAAATCTACTGCGTGTGTAAACTTATTATCAACTCATTGTAGTTTCATGTTCTCTTAGGGATTCCATTCTAGCTGTCTAATCTGATTTTTCATATGGTTGTATTTCAATCGTTTGATCCACTCCTGCAATATGTGTGGGAACTCACAGAAAAAAATTTCATGCAAGTTGGTGAATACGTATTTGTCCATATATTTGTGCGGTGTTAGCTTTAGGTTTCTATTATCTTTCTACTCAAACTCTAGCTCCTTTGTCTTCAACCAACTTTCTATCTCTGCCTTCGTGGGATTCCACGGTCTCAACATCCCCTTTTAGATTCACACTCTTTCACCTTCATGTCGTCTGATCCCGCATTCTTTTGACACCTCTTCCGCAGATCTCATATGCTCAATCCCATTGCAACGGAACCATTTTTTAGTTTTTCCCTTTTGTCTATCTACTCTTATTGGTCTTGATTCTCATTGACCATTACAGATTGAACCTAGTTCAGAACTAAGAAGCTTCCCAACAAAATCCCTTAAATATTAACGGCCCCTCTAGTAACCCAGAAGGCAACGCAGTACACAGAATGCACTGTGCAGTCTCACCTGAGATAGTTGTATGGGTGGATACAATACTTAGGTGTGTGCAATATGAGACTCAACGAGATCTGTGTCTTTGCACCTTAACCTTTATTCATTCCATTTAACATCTAGTTAGAAAATTCATTCTATGCATGCATGCAACCTACTAGATATACTTAGTTACTTCATTCATTCATCATTCATCAACTAACTAGACACAAAGACACATTCATTCATTCATATAACACAATTTTATTGTGGTTCACCCCCTCCTGGGCTACGTCCACAAAGATCGTTCTCTTAGTATTTTATTATAGTTTGGAATTCTCCCATGCCATGCGTGGTTACAATCTTAGTTCTTCCTCTCATCCCCAAGGCTCGTCAATCCCTACAAGGTTGAATAGATCACACTAGGCTCCTCATCTTGTGATCTAACCCTCAGGATCGAGTCGCTCATTCCTTCTCTAGCTCACCAGCTTAATGACTCATATATTCCTTACAATTCTCTTTCTCTCTATCCCTCTGGTTCTCTCCTCTGTTCCCCCTTTTCTCTTCTTTTCTTCCTCTAAGTACTACTTATTTATATATTCATCTCACCAACCATTACAATGCATTACAAAACCCTAACCCTAGCATCGTTAGGTCTTCCATGCATGCGTGCATGTTTCTTTTCCTTCCAACTGTCCTTTTCCTCTTGCATGCTTCTCCTCCAAAAACAACCTTTCTTTCTGATTCGGTTTTCATCCAACAACCCATAATAATGTTGGTATTTTTAAGTCCCAATCATCCCTATTAACATTGCAGATCTTATTCAATGCATTTTCCAAAATTTTAGTTAAAGATTCTACTGTTCCATTTGCCTGAGGGTGATATGGTGTACTATTCTGGTAATAGACTTCAAACTCCTCAGTCATAGCCCTTGTGGTATTATTAATAAAATGAGTGCCTTGGTCACTCATTAGAATCCTGGGACATCCAAATCTAGTAATCACTTGCTCAAATAGGAAGTGTGATGTTGTCTCTATGCTAAAGTCCTTGACTAGTGTTGCTTATGCCCATCTTGTTAAGTATTTAGTCGCAGTAATGATATATCTAGCTCCTGACCTCTTTGCTAGTGGATTAATAGGTCCAACGAAGCCTATTTCCCATTTTTCAAATACCTGCAGAGTAACATGTGGTCTTAGGGGCATCTCATCCTTTTTGTTGGGTTTTCCAACCCTATGATAGAAATCACATTTTTGGAAATATTCATTTGCATCTTTATGGACTTTTGGCCACCATAATCCTACACGCAATACCTTCTACATGGTAGCTTTTCCTTCATAGTGTCCTCCATCTATACCTTCATGAGATTCTACTAAAATTCTGGGCCATTCATGTTCCAATAAACACATTCTCAAAATGTTATATGCTCCCATCTTGTATAAATGTCCTGCAATGAGTTGATAGTATGCAACTATGAATATTGGATTTTTCTTCTATGTAGTGCTAAAATCATGTGGCGCAACCCCTATACTTAAGTATTCAATAATATCAACGAAGTATTCATCAGCTACTTGTACTGAAAATAATTGTGCATCAGGGAAGTTGTCTTCCAAGTTAGTAGGTTCTTCTCCATTAGTTTCCCTTGACAGGTGATCCGGTCCTACATTCAGCTTCCCTGGTTTGACTATCACTTCGAAATCAAATTCTTAGAATAATAATAGCCATCTAGATATTCTCCCCCCCAAAACTGGCTTGTTGACTAGATATTTGAGGGAAAAATGGTTTGTGAACATTTTAAAGTGTTTACCTAGTAAATAGTGCCTGAATTTATGAAGTGCTTATACCATGGCTAGGCCTTCTCTCTATGGTGTTCTAATTCTGCTCAGATTCTAACAACTTTTTGCTTGCAAAGGCTATATGATGATCTAAGTCCCATGCTCTTGGTTTCACCAAAATTGCTCCAATTGCTATGGTTGATGCATCTACGTGCACATAAAATGTCTTTTCCCAATATGTAAATACTAGTGTAGGTGTTGTCATCATATTTCCTTTAGAGTGTCCAATCCTTGCTGACAGTCCTCATTCCATTGAAAATGGGTGTCCTTCTTTAACAGTTTTTCCATTGGTGCAATAATGTGTGCATACCCCTTTTAATATTTCCCGTAATAGCCTGTATGTCCCAGTGTTTCTCTTAACTGACACACTGACTTTGGTGGTTGTAAATTTACAATGACTGAAATCTTAGCAGGGTCCACTAGTAAACCTTGTTTACATACTAGATGTCCCAACAATATTCCAAAAGGTGTAACAAAAATGCATTTTTTGATGTTTAATGTTATCTTACATTGTCTGCATATTTCCAATATTAGTCTTAACACTTCTACATGGTCCTTCAAAAGACTATATATAGTCCAGTCATCTAGATATACTTCTAGAAACTGATGTACAAATTCCTTAAAAGAAGCTATGACTACTCTTGAAAAAATGGTTGGTGCATTCATCAGCCCAAATGGCATGACTGTATACTAGTAGGATCCCCATTCTATAGAAAAAGTAGTCTTATACCTTTCCTCTGGAGCTATTTTATTATGATGGTCACTGAGAATCCATCTGTGAATGCATATGCTTCATGGCCTCCCACATTCTCTAAGACCTCATCTGTAAAAGGGGTAGGGAAAGGGTCATGTAAGAAAGAACCATTAAGTTTCCTCAGATATACACAAATCTTTATCCCCTCTTGCTTCTTTTCTTGGACTACCATAGGACTGATCCATTCAGATTCCTCTATTGGTTCTATGATACCAGCTTCCAACATTCAATCAATTTTTGCTTTCACTTTCTGCTTATACACTGGATTCAGTCTCTAAGGTCTTTTCCTGACAGGTATAGCCTCAGGTTTGAGGGTTATCTTCATCTCACCTAGTTCCCCTAATATTCCTTTCATCTCTCTAAAGGTTGCTAGAAACAGGTCACTGTATTCACGCAGTAACTCTATGATTCTTTCTACTATTTTCTCATCCCAATAGTAGGACCTACCCATAATGAAAGTAGGACCAGGGTGCACGATAGGACTACAACTTCATGTAACTTTGAGATAAGGGTATGACCAACATGAAAAGTCAAGAGTTATGAGAAATGGTCGACAAAGGCTTATAGACATCCTTTGCACAAGAGCATGAAACATATGGAAGACTCTGGCAACATAGACTCAATGATGAAAATTTGTGATGCAGGAGGTGCCAATCAAACTCTCCATAGGGAGTGGAAGAGTAACCAGTCAGAGAAGTAGAATCTAGTAACAAGATCATTTTCCTAAGGTCATGCTAAACCCAAACTTCGGATGACAAGTGGACTCAAAAGTTTGTCTCTGTTCAAAGGCAACACAACTGCTGCCAACATGAGATAATATTATTTTCCCGCCCGTATTTTTTTTTTTCATAAACAAATGAATGTTATGATACAAAGGAGGAAATAAGTGTCACGAATAAGAAACTAGTTCCAATAGTGGAACATACCTATGATTAATGCAAGGAGGTGCATGCAGGATATGGACACTCGAGGGAATGTTTCCTCTTGGGGTACATGGTGTCAATATGAAAAGGATATAAACAAGGCTTTGCTTGGTTGATGATGCAAACTACTGAGGTAGTAGGCTTATAGCAAGAAAGAGGGAACCGACAATAGGATCAATACTGAAAGAAGGATAATGGAGTCCAATTACAACTTAACGCCAAAGAATGTCCTTTTTTGAAAATTTAGTCCCCTAGGCCTGAAAAAGTATAAAACAATACCCAGGAGAACTCTTCTAGCCACTAGTGACTAGAGTGTTCCCTTTTCAAAATTAGTCTACTTGATCTGAAAAAGGGTTAAACTTACACCAAATAGACATCCTTTCAAATCCAATTAATGAGTTTGAAAGAGACAAGTTCACTCGACAATTTTTTCACTTTTTGAAAGAGTCAGAAAAGAGATTAAACAATACTTGAGGATGTTTATCTAAGCAACATAACATGGGGGAGGCCAAGGCTCCCATGCAGGAATTCTGTCGAAAGTCAACAAGTCACAAATAGCTAACACAATCTTGGGAAAACCCAAATCTTTCCAAGTCAAGGAGGATATAATACTTGTAGAGGTTACCTTATCTACAATATATCGAAGAATGCCCCTTATCTGGTGTTAACACTTCGTAAATTTCCCTAGCAGTGGAGGCAATTCATAGAGGTAACCACAAACCAACTTACAGGATGAAAGCTAGCCCTTCCAACCCAGAGAGGTATCTCTCTTTATAGCTCATTCAAGAAGGAAAATCTATCTAATCGGTACAATGGCTATATCATTGATGAGGATAGGGTAGAAAATGGGGTTTGGTTGGGAAAAATGAAAAATACCATTGGTCTATAGAGTCAAACCCTGAAAACAAATAACTGGTAGGTAGAACCTTTCAGAGGAACAAAGGATAAATTAGGTGGATGAAAACTTCAATTTTGAATTTGTTGTAGGGGGTGAAAGAGGAAAAAGGCAACACATAACATAATCATAGCACCATATAGATGAATTCTGACCTAGTTAGGAAGAAATAGCATAGTTTAAATTATTTGAGTCTAGAGCACCATATATATATATATATATATATATATATATATATATATAAACACCCTTACTAAGATATAGAAGTCGAACTACCCTGCTATCCTATGATTTTGGATCTGATTACATAAAAAAGAAGACAATTTGTAAACTACTTACTAAAAATAACAAATTTGTTTTGTTGGAATATAGGGGTCAAAGGTAACATCATATCTCTCGAATCATAGTATTTATTATAGAATGAGGATAGGTTTTTTTATATGAACCCGTTCTTGAGAAAAACCTCTCCCTGTTTTTTAAAATTCTTCTCCCTATTCTCGGGATATGCCCAAAGATGATGATTAAAACAAGAAACCATTAAATGATAGAATATGGAAAAATGAGTGGTAAAAATTCATTTGAATCTCTCAAAATATGAAACCTGTGTAAAAAATGAGAGAGCTTTTTTTTACTGAGATAATTCTTCACAAAATACTCTCTGTTTTTTTCCAAACTCCTCTCCAGTTTCTCATGAAATGATCTTGAAGTTGACAGCAAAACCAATCATTTCCAGAACTTGCGTAGCGTGCCCTGCAGATTTTGCATAGCGTGTTTGATTTATTATTAGAATTCATTTAGGAAGTGGTTGTGACACTGATGGAGGATGAAAATCACTACTATATTATCCACCAATCATTTCCCAAAGTCCTTTAATTCCTTTAACCCTCTTTTTACCTACAACACTTGCGTAGCGAACTAGTGTGATGTGTTGTGTAAATGTGACCTTCAACATTTGTGTAGCGCACTTTGCACAACGCAACTAGTTTTTGCTTCAAGACTCATCCAAATCATGGATGAAACATCTGTGGGGGATATTCAAGACTACTAAGCCACTCACCAATAATTTTCCAATTTTTATCATCTTTAAATATGCTTGTAGAAATTTGTGTAGCGCACTGGTGTGATGCACTATGTAAATGTGACCTTCAACATTTTTGTAGTGTGCTTTGCAAAACACAGTTATTTTTTGCTTCAAAACTCATCCAAACAGTGGAAACAACATCTGTGGAGGTTTTTCATGACTTCTGGTCCAAACACCAATAATTTCCCAATATTTATCATCTTTAAATATGCTTGCATAATTTGCATAGCGCCAGGTCGCTACACAAACTCTGTACAATGCAGTTTCTGCAAAACTCAAAACTGGTGTATTTTCAAGGGATCTTCAAAAAACAAAATGGTGCAATCATGAACCTAGATCTCAACCACCTCTGCAAGTTTAAAGTATAGACTCATCCTTTTAGCTAAATCCCTTGTCATTGGAGATGTAGGTTTAGTTAAATCTACCAATTTAGGACTCTGTTTGACCTCTTTGCCCTTTAAAACTTTTGGAACCTTCAGAATTGAATGCCTCTTTGGAATTAATGCATCTTCTGATGTTTGCATGTCATATGTGTTTTCAACCAATTTCCTCTTCATCTCCTTGTTTTGCTGAAATACTGTGTTATGACATGCTTGGCTTCTTTAAGATGCTCTTGTAATTCTTTGATAATTTGGTCTTTATCCTCTGGCTACACCTAATCTTCATGTATTTTCTGAGCTGAATGTTCAATAGGTTGTGTATGCAAAGTAGGTACAAATGGTCTTCTAGAGATTATATTGTGGTTGGGTTGCTTACTCTGGGTATTTCCTCCACTTCATAGGTAATAAGGAATTTCATAGCGATCTTTGATGACCCTTCAATACATCATGTATTATTTTGTTCCATTACATCATCAAAAGACACCCCACCTATACCTATGACTTGAATATTTTTCATATGCCAAATAAATCTTACTTGAAAATGATTGAATGACCATGACAAGATTTATGAGACATAACTCTTTAAAATGAACACACACACTCAACTGACTCAAGTTGTAATGCATTGGTATTCTCAAGACCAAGGCATGACCTTGTAAACTGCTGACAACCCTATAACTCTACTTTAAAAATCATGGTGCTAACAACTAGCTCCAATGGGGATGTTATCCTCCCTGTGAGGTAGAAAATAGAAATAGACTAGGTGCCTTATCCATTGGGTTGTTCCCAAGCCATACACTGTGATCTGCAACCTATAATTTGTTTCACCACCAACTTATTTTGCAACTGAACCAAACCCAAACTAAAAAATGCTGAAAGAAATGCTCACCATGCTGAGCTTATTTACACCTACCTACCCTAACTGCAGAAAAAACTGCAAATGAAGTGAAATCAAAATGCCAATGCAACTATACAAGCACTTTATCCACTGTTTGATTTCTTTGCACATGCTTGCTCCAAAGCCTGTTTACTGATAATTCATTCAAAAATTTATCCACAAATTCAAATCTCAAAAAATTAAAAACATCGGGACTGTTTACCGCCTCCAACAAAAAATGCAAATGGATCCTCAAAAACATGCATAAAACAACAATTATGTTTCACCCCTTCCACTGCATCCTTGTTTTCATGTAATTCAACATGTTGATTTCCACAAAGAGGCTGAAAAATCTATTAAGACTGCTAGAAATAACAATCTTTTGAATCAAAAGATAGTGTTAGCACAAGCATTTGCAGCTAGAAGAGGCCTAACTATCTGAGTTTTGGGTTTTTTCTAAGTGTTAGTTTCCCCAGTGGTAAAAGGAACTATCCATTATATAGTCAAGGCACTTAATTGAAATGGTTTTGTCATCATGAAAGACTAAAAATTTCTCTGCACACTTTCAAGATTGAAGGCACTACATTTTTGACAATGCTACCTAATCTACACACAAACGCAGCGTAAGTGGCGCTACCTACAGGCGTTGCGTAATATTCTGGCAGAATACGAATTGTGCAGAGTTATTTTACCAGTTTTGAGTCATTAACTTGAAACTTGGATTTTGAACAGTTGAGAATGTATTTTTGAAAACTGGAGGATTTTTTTGTTCATAACATTCCAAATAACAAAAACCTCTCTCTTTTTTTCAAAATGTGTTTTGGTTTGAGAGATATTGGATATAGAAGTAGGCGCTGCGTACTCTGCACAGTGGCGTTGTGTACTAATTTCTTGTAGCGGTCATGGTTTTGATATTCTCCTTGTTGGGAGGTTGCCACATGTCAAGGAGAGTTCGAATGACTTCTCAAGGATCATTTAGATGTCAAGGGACACCTTTACCTAATATTTAGCTCCATCAAAGGCCTCATGCATGAGGTGGAAATAATTTATTAATGACTTCCAACAAATTCCTGAAAATCAACAGTTTGTTGGATTTTTGTCTCTTTGATTGTTGCCACCTATATCCAAGGCGTAGAATCCAATGGAGGAGATGGGATTCGACCTCCTTAGTTCATTTGGATGCTACTGTCTATTTAAATAAGGAGATATCTCTTGAAGAGGGGGATTGATGAGCCAAGAGAGGCTAGAGAGAGTAGGAATAGGCAGTTTCCTATGTGTGTTCATTTGTAAGCATGTGGGCATTTTATGATTGTAAGCATTACTGTTATTGGAGACTCAAGAGAGTCATTATTTCAGATTGTAAACCTTTGTCTATGTTTCTTATTATTTGAATATATTGTAGATTTAAGGATCAAAGGATGTCAATGATTTATGGATCCCTTAGAAGCAGAGGATCTGTTGTATTTTTCCCATCAGTCATTGTTTATATTCAAGTATTTGTTGATTCATTAAATTGAGAGGATATTTATTTACTGAACATTCTATCTTACACTTTCCTTCTTCATTTCTTCCACCTATCAGCATATAATCTTGTTTTCTGTTGAGCAGCTTTTGTGCCTTCGATGAGTAGGATGTTTGTGAATCCATTGCCCATTGGTGTAGCATACTGATCTACAGCTTGCAACCCTCTCTCTTTCTTTCTCCATCTTTTTGATCCACCTATTCAAAACCAAATTATCTTTTACATTCCGATGGGTGTTGAGCTTACACTTTAGCAGTCAAAGTTTGACTTTTAGTGCTAAAATTTTTGGCACCGTTGTCGGGGATGGATTTGAGCAGATTGAAAAGCTACCTAGGAAGAATGACACTACACAGCTCCAGCTTTAGATGGTGACTGAAGTTGGACACCTTCAAGACTGCACATTCACCATGGAGACTCCATTGTTCAGAATCTGTTGGTGACTCCACTAGGGATGAGGCAAATCAAATGGATATGAAGGCTATCCTAGCTAGGAGGTTTGCCCCACTCAATTTCTCAGCCATAGATGGTTATTCACATCCTGTGCCTCAAATTGATGAATGGAAAGATCTGTTGCCCAGATTTTATGAAGGTGAGAATGACAACCCTGTTGAGCATGTTCATGAATTTCATGTTTTGATGCAGCAGCTTGACATTCATCATGAAGATATATTGATGAAAATGTTCATGTATTCATTGGAAGGCGATGTGAGGAAATGGTGTAGAACACTCCCTACTTCTATTATTTCCTCTTTGAAGGACTTTCATGATGTTCTTTATTCTCATTGCAAGAAAATTTATCTAGATGAAAGACTTTTTGAGAATTGTTGTGAGGGGTATGCATCATATATTCAAGATTCAGCAAGTGATTCCTCTAGCAGTGATGATGAAGGGGATGATTGTAGAGAGCAAGACTTAGATGATGAGTTTCATAATGATTTTCCTAAATTTGAAGAACAAATGCATCATTCATGTCAAAATATAGGTCCCCAAGAGAAAGATCAATGTGGACAATCCATCATTTCCTTATATCCTCCTTTTCTCGATTCTTTAAGTTAAGAGGTAATCTTAGATTCAGATTTATTTCATCATGAGAATAGTATTGCATCTTGTCATAAACAAATTCATACCTTATCAGTCCCTCCTATTGTTAATGAACTAATGTGCCATGATTTGCAAAGTTTTGATGACTATGAGGATGTTTTCCCTGAACAACCAGTTGTCCCAGTTATTGTACTAATCCCCTCAACCATTAATAGTCAAAGGGTCATTGATTCACCTTTGTATGATAATTATGAAGATGATTTCCATGAACAATATGTTGAAGACCTTATATCAGAAAAGTACCCTTCCCATCAAAGCAACAATAGCTTGTTTCAACCCTCATGTCATATTTTTGTTGCTGAAAAAGAAGAAAAATATGATAATCTAATTTTAGAGGGTGAAAAACTGAAAAATTGGGACCATAAGCCAAGCTATGATGAATATCCCTCACAATCAGAAGATAAGATAGAATATTTTAGTTTCCCAAGCAATTTTAATTGTGATGAACTGCCCTATCAACTCCCTATTCCTCTTGAAGACACAAGCTCAGTTTCATCAAGCAACCAAGATCAAATGCCATATGATCAGATGAGAAAGGTTGAAATTAAAGAAAGACGAGCATCACTAATCCTTTTTCATAATAAACCTCATGACTAGGAATGGACTAGGGCCATATGCATTAAGGATGAATCAGAAGATTAGCAAGCCATACAACAACCAAGAATAGTGGAGGAAGGACCTAATGCAATACTTTTCCTTTTTACACAAAGCAATGTTGCAGGGGCAAGTATTGATGATGTTTTTCAGGATCCATTTGCAGCATGTCTATAAGAAGAAAGTGGGCCTAGGATCATTGATTTCTTCAATGGAAAGGGTATTGCCAAATTTTTCTTTGACATTCCTTCAAGTAAGAATTATCTCTGGTGCTTAAGGAAGCACATTTCAAAACTTCAAACAGTTGAAAAAATGATGAAATGGATTCATTGATTGTTTCATGTAACTTGAACGCTTCAATTTCCCAATAATTAGAGTAGGTGTGTGCAATAAGCTTGTTGGACAACCATCGTTTTCATCATTTTGTCAGTTTTAGTTTTCATTTTCATTTAGTTTTAGATGAAGGTCGCAGATCAAAGAATATTGCAGAGGTTAAAGGTTGAGAGCATGAATCCACAAGCCCAAAGGATAAGGCACTGAAACTACAAGAGTTATTAAAGCCTCATAGGGAGGACTCTATCCCCCATGGAGCCTATGTTAGCATAAGAATTTGCAGCTAGAAGAGGCCTAACTATCTGAGTTTTGGGTTTTTTCTAGGTGCTAGTTTCCCCAGTGGTAAAAGGCACTATCAGGCATTGTGTTTTTGGAAATTCTACATAATCCGCACACAGATGCAGCGTAAGTGGCGCTACCTATAGGCGTTGCATAATATTCTGGCAGAATACAAATTGTGCAGAGTTATTTTACCAGTTTTGAGTCATTAACTTGAAACTTGGATTTTGAACAGTTGAGAATGTATTTTTTAAAAATGGAGGAGTTTTTTGTTCATAACATTCCAAATAACAAAGACCTCTCTCATTTTTTCAAAATGTGTTTTGGTTTGAGAAATATTGGATATAGAAGTAGGCGTTGCGTACTCTGCATAGTGGCGCTCGGTACTAATTTCCTGTAGCGGTCACAGTTTTGATATTCACCTTGTTGGGAGGTTTCCACATGTCAAGGAGAGTTCGAATGACTTCTCAAGGATCATTTAGATGTCAAGGGACACCTGTACCTAATATTTAGCTCCATCAAAAGCCTCATGCATGAGGTGGAAACAATTTATTAATGACTTCCAACAAATTCATGAAAATCAGCAGTTTGTTAGATTTTTGTCTCTTTGACTGTTGCCACCTATCTCCAAGGCTTAGAATCCAATGGAGGAGATGGGATTCGACCTCCTTAGTTCGTTTGTATGCTATTGTCTATTTAAATAAGGAGAGATCTCTTGAAGAGGGGGATTGGTGAGCCAAGAGAGGCTAGAGAGAGTACGAATAGGCAGTTTCCTATGTGTGTTCATTTGTAAGCATGTGGGTATTTTATGATTGTAATCATTACTGCTATTGGAGACTCATGAGAGCTATGATTTCAGATTGTAAACCTTTGTATATGTTTCTTATTATTTGAATATATTGCAGATTTGAGGATCAAAGGTTGTTAATGATTTATGGATCCCTAAGAAGCAGAGGATCTATTGTATTTTTCCCATCAGTCATTGTTTATATTCAAGTATTTGTTGATTCATTAAATTGAGAGGATCTCTATTTACTAAACATTCTATCTTACACTTTCCTTCTTCATTTATTCCACCTATCAGCATATAATCTTGTTTTTTGTTGAGCAGCTTTTGTGCCTTCGATGAGTAGGATGTTTGTGACTCCATTGCCCATTGGTGTAGCATATTGATCTGCAGCTTGCAACCCTCTCTCTTTATTTCTCCATCTTGTTGATCCACCTATTCAAAACCAAATTATCTTTTACATTCTGATGGGTGTTGAGCTTACACTTTAGAAATCAAAGTGTGACTTGCAGTGCTAACACAAAGGATGAAGGATGGAACATCAATATAGTTACTTGTGGAGGAGCTAAAATAGGAAATGACACAGCTCGACAAGAACCAGTACAAAACTAGTGGGTAAAGAAGAACACAGAACCAAGGAAACAATTCGATGCATAGAACGAGAAGGTGATATTTAAAGAAGCCAGATAAGAATTTCAGAAGGAAGACATAGCGTCGACTTCAACTGTGAAGAAAAACAAGGAAGCACCAAAGTACGATATGCCTCCATTATTGGATCATACCAACGAAATGAAACCCAAGGGACAAGTAAGTACAATCAAAGGCTTTTTGCAACCATGTGTAAAAGTATTAAGTGATCCATCAGCTATAAAAATATTGCAAAACATACTAGAAAAATGTAGCATCGAGATGGAAGGAAAACTAGAGCCAAAAACAGTCAATCACCTACACACAAGAAGAAGAACAAGTAGGGAATTTAGACTGAATGCCAACATTGCAGATTTCAATATGGGAGACATCATACTAGATCTAGGATCTGAATTTAATGTATTACCAAAGAAGACATGGCAATGCATGGGAGATCCCACATTAGGTTATTCACCTATTCAATTGAAAGTGGAAAACCAACACAGAGTCCTACCAAGGAGTGACAGTAGACCTAGATGGAGTGCGCACTAAAGCAGATTTTGAAGTTATTGAAATAGTGGATGGCACAACACCTTACCTAGCATTGCTTGGTCTGGATTGGACATTTGACAACCAAGCCATAATCAACTTGAAGACCAGGAAAATGACATTTGAGTCAGGAGAATACAAGGTCATCGCGCCCTTAGATCTGTCAGAGGGGGAGAGGTTTGTAGAACCTACTTGCCTAGACTTAGAGGAAATCGGCCAGTTGTACAGAATAGTTGTGCATGATGAGGATTACGTAAACCCAACTGCAGAAGAGATACTCAGTTAGCAGAGCATCACTTCATGTGCAACAGATTCAAATACTAGTTTAGAGAACTGGCACCAAAGGCTACACGAAGTGTCCACGGGAAGATGTGCAAGAATAGACCGCACAGTAAGATGGGTCAATACAGAGACAAGGGAACCACCTAGTTTCCATGGAATAAACAATTTGGAAACATTCTTGGCATAGTATGAAGACAAAGTCTTAGAGAATCAGGTATTGTTATCACTTGATTTAACACTTAAGGCCACACCTACACGATGATGGGGTGCACGTAAAGATACAATCACATATTGGTACCAATGTAAGTGGTTATTGCGCATAAGGTTTGACATGGAATAGAAAGACAACAAGTAGTAGAAGTATGATGGAAAGAAGGCACCAATGGAACACTTGGAGAAGTGTAGAACGTTGTGGAAAATGACACCCCTAGAGGAATGGCCTCATCATTTTATACACACTCTAGAGGGCATACCAGCGAACTGGTATACAGACCAGGAATTGCGTAAAGGAACTATGACCTGCATGATATTGCAATAGAATTTTGCAGTCACTTTCTCATTTGAGCATGAGAACCCCAACATAGATGTTGCTCTTAAACAGATAAGAGGAGTAATATTCATCAAATAACCAGAAGTAGAACTTATCACATAAGAGCAATAGAGAAATAAGCAAACAGTCAAGGAATTGTTGTCATGTTACCATGTGCAAGAGGAAGCACTAGACGAAGACGATCTGTGCGATATTCAGATTGAAGAAGTGGAAGGAGAAAGAGAGGTGGAAGGACCACCCATAGAATCATAAGATATTTATGTGCCGATCAAGGTAAATAAAATCAACATTGGGATAGTCGAGCATCCCAAAATGGCCAACATTGGAGATTACTGGGATGAACAAATAGTAGAAATCATAACAGAGTTGTTGCGCGAATATAGTGACCTATTTCCCACAACAATTACAGAAATGTAGGGTATAGACGGAGAATTAGGAGAAATGAAGATACCACTCAAACCTGAAGCAAGATCGGTCATATAGCGACCATATAGATTGAACCCAATATATAAGCAGAAAGTCAAAGGTGAGATTGACAGGATGCTCGAAGCTGGAATCATAGAACCAATTGAAGAATCAGAATGGATAAGCCTGATGGTAGTACAAGACAAGAAACAAGGAGGGATACAGATATGTGTTGACTTGAGGAAGTTTAATGATGCATGCCTACATGATCGATTCCCTACACCATTCACAGATGAAGTGTTAAAGAACATAGTTGAACATGAAGATTACTCATTCACTGATGGATTCTCAGGCTACCATCGGATCAAGATAGCACAAGAAGAAAGATACAAGACCACGTTCACGATAGAATGGGGATAGTATCAGTACACAGTGATGTCATTTGGACTAAATAATGCACCAGCAATCTTTTCCAAAGTAGTCATTGTTGCGTTTAAGGAATTCATTCACCAGTTTCTCGAAGTATACCTGGATGATTGGACAGACTATAGTTTGTTGAAAGAACATGTAGAAGTCTTATGGCTAATGTTAGAAAGATGCAGACAGTGTCAGATATTACCGAACATAAAGAAATGCATATTCGGAACACTATTTGGAATACTATTGGGCCATATAGTATGCAAACAAGGTTTATTAGTAGATCCTACAAAGATTGCAGTAATTGTTAACTTACCACCACCTAAAATAGTCCGTCATCTCAGAGCGATGTTGGGACACACAGGATATTACAGGAAGTTTATCAAGGGGAATTCATAGATTACTGCACCAATGGAAAAGCTGCTAAGAAAGGATACAAAATTTCAGTGGAACGACAAGTGCCAACACGCTCTAGATACCCTGAAGGAAAAGATGATCACTACGCCGATATTAGTATTTCCAGACTGGGTGAAGACATTCCATGTGCATGTAGATGCATCATCCATAGCACTTGGAGATATCTTGGCACATCCAGGAGTGGGAGACTTGGATCACTCGATATCATTTGCGATAAAAAAGTTATCTCATTCAGAGAAGAACTATAACACTACGGAAAGAGAAGGCCTAGCTATGGTCTATGCACTCCAAAAGTTCAGACACTACTTATTGGGGAAACACTTTAAGATGTTCACAGATCACTCGACCCTGAAATATCTAGTCAACAATCCAGTGTCGGGGGGGAGAATCTATCGATAGTTACTCTTATTTCAAGAATTTGACTTTGAAGTAATCGTCAAACCAGGAAAATTGAACGCAAGACTTGACCACCTATCAAGGGTCGCAAATGGAGAAGAACCCATGAATTTAGAAGACAACTTTCCAAATAAATAGCTATTCTCAGTATAGATCGTTGATGAATACTTTGTAGATATCATTTAGTACTTGAGCACAGGTACTGCACCGCAAGAGTATAACACCGTGTAGAAGAAAAACCTAGTAATCTGCGCTTCCAACTATCAATTGATTGCAGGACACCTATAAAAAATGGGTACAGATAGCATCTTGCACAGCTACGTGTTAGAGAATGAAAGGCCAAGAGTCTTAGCAGAATCTCATGAAGGAATAGCAGGAGGACATTACGCAGGAAAAGCTATCGCGCAGAAGATATTGCGCGTAGGACTATGGTGGCCAACGATTCACAGAGATTCGAATGAGTATTGTCAAAGATGCGTTGTTTGTCGAAGGGTATGCAAACCCAAGAGAAGGAACGAGATGCCATTACAACCACAAGTAACATTACAGGCATTCGATAAGTGGGCAATAGACTTTGTAGGACCAATCAACCCACTAGCAAAAAGAACAGGAGCAAGGTACATTATAACCATGAAGGAATACCTAACAAGATGGGCGAAAGCCACACCAGTGAAGGATTGTAGCACAGAAACAACAACACATTTCTTATTTGAGAAAGTGATCACTAGATTTGGGTGACCAAGAGTTTTGATGAGTGACCAAGGCACACACTTCATAAAAAACACCATCAACACTGTGACTGAAGAGTTTGAAGTCCATCATCAGAAGAGCACACCATATCACCCACATGCAAATGGCACAGTGGAAGCATTCAAAAAAATCTTGGATAATGCATTGACAAATATCCGTAATGTCGATAGGGATGACTGGGACCTCAAAGTACCAATAGTATTATGGGCCTACAGGACTACATGCAAAAATTTGACAGGGCACACACCATTTAAAATAGTTTATGGCCAAGAAACAGTGGTGCCCTTAGATTTTTTAGTACCAAGATTGTGCATAGCAACAATCACACAAATGACAGAATGAGGCACAGTACAGGAGAGATTGAATCAGTTAATGACCATGGAGGAAGATCGGATATTAGCAAGATTCCACCAGCAAGTTCAGAAAGTAAGGGACAAAGCCTAGCATGATAGACACATAAAGAAGAAAACTTTCAATGAAGGAGATCTTGTACTGATGTATGACAACAAATCGTTTCAACACCTAGGAAAGATCATAATGCATTGGCTAGGACCGTATAAAGTAAAATATGTCAGATGGAGGAGATGTACATTTGAGAGACTTATCAGGCACAGAAATCAGAGGGATGATCAATGGGATTCGACTGAATATGTACAAGGACAATGGACCACCCATCGCATAGTTAAAAAAAAAAAAAAAGGCATGCACACAAAGGCATGCACCCAAAGGGGGAACAGTGCACCAGAGATAGAAAATGCATGCACACTTAGGAATACAAACATGGCAAGGAGAAGGAAAATGGTCACATACAGAAGGGAAACAAGCGGGAAAAGGAAAGTCAACAAAAACAGTACGACATGACAACACTAGGCGGAATTAAAGGAAGGCAAGGACCGATGGGACACCACATTAATCATGCCAACTGGCGATAGCAAGGCAGAGTAATGGAAAGTAAAAAACTACTAGAGATGCATTGAATTATAGATAAGGTGCATTAAACCCATAATGAAGGAAGAGCCCTCGACAAGCTTCATGGGAAACCCATACAACACACGAACGTAGGAGAAAACATTCTATTCATGAAAAGAAAGCAGACAAAGAGCGATAGAGTTCGAAAAGTACAGAGTGAATTCACAGAGGTCACAAAGACCATTCGAACCTGAAAAATGTTTGATATTCCACGCCATGGCACTTCCCAAGCAAGCAGAAGCAAGCCAGACCATCAGGAAAACCAGAGTTCAGACCAGGTCACGAGTACAGGCGGAAGAAGGTGAACAACAGTCATTGGAGATTGTCAATGTTGATGAAATCCCATATACAGACATAGCACCAATGAACCCAACACCTATACTGGAAGAAATCCCATAGTTGACATCGGAGGGCATGAACATAGATATGCTAGCAGAGGTATAGGAGCAGTTGAACCAGGACACAGAAACCCTAAAGAAGGTGCAACCAGAGAATGTTGAAGAAGCTTCAAAAGTCAATGAAACAGAGTTGAATATGGATGCATCAATCGAGCCAGACGAGTCTTAGATGACCATATCATACCATCCACCAGAAGGAATGATCAAAGATGCCATGGGATGGTCAAAATGGTATACTAAGGAACAACTGGAAGTTGTTGGAACGTCAAGCCAACCACCACCGATGAAGAAAGACAAGATACAGATACCCAGGTCACCTCGCAAGAAACCAACCATAGAAATCATTCTACCATGGATACCAGATGGAGTACAGGTAGGACTAGACCTGCTAGGTCATATAGGGAAGCTCAAATATTTGAACCATGATGTCCTAGACGAAGACAAGTTTTCAGAACTTGCAAAGAGAGTGTACATGAAGACCGTGAGCACGAATCCATTTGGGGAACCGATTAGTCAGCCACTCCAATGGGCAATAGGGTTGGAGAAGATAGATATTTTAGGTCTGTTGGACCTACCACATTTTGGCAGAGGTCAGCACACAACCACATGTGTCAAACAATTGTTAGGAGTCACGCATGGAGGGGATATCTGGTTGGACAAGCTAGTCACCATAGACGTAGAGATTATGGCCAACATAATAGGATTACCATCTCGAGGCATGGATCTCGCACATTTATTGGATGAAAAATCCAAGGAGAAAGCACTAGTAGAAGATATTAAAAAGAAGTATGGCACCGACAGAGGGACCAGAGGGATCATTATCAAAAGGATCAACGATGTTGCAACACAATTGGGAGCGAAAATATTATCACGCAAGCTACTAAGAAAATGTCGCAGGAAGGAATTTCCAGCTGGAGTTGTCATAGTTGCAACTCAGTTCACAGAAGGCACCTCAATGAGTTGGGCACCATATCTCTTGAACGTATTCTTGAATGATTGGAAGGATGTGCAAGATCTAGGAACAAATTTTCACTACTCATGGTTGATCACATTAATAGCCTTCATGGGATGGAAAGAGCCAAGGTATGTAGTTTTTTGTACCATACCCAAACCAAATCAGGGAGCGAGATATTTATTGCTCAGATCCAGGCCAGAGGCTAGGAGAAAAAAGGAGAACGAGGCCATATTTGAAGGATACCTACGTGACCTACAAGAATCCATCTCCAAGATGTGGAGAATAACACCAGAGCTTGTCATGCGATATGGAGACATCGCCAACTTTAGGGATACAATACATACAATGTGGATACAGGTGCGCAAGGATCCTAATAAGCAATGGCTACAAATGCACTATTGTATCACAGAGGGTGACATCGACATGGTCATCAGTGAATGGGATGATGAATGTAGGATTCCATCCATCACCCAGAATGTGCCAGAAATAATAGCAGAGGAAGAGGTAGGGAAGGGAGAAACCCAGCCAAAGGAAATTCAAGTGCCCAAGAGATGAATAACGGATCAAGGAAAAACAACACAAACAGACGAAGGGCCAACGAAGATAGCGACCCAAAAGGGGAAAAGGGAGAGTACACAACTGGCCAAAGAGCAACAGAAATAGGATGAGGGAGTGCAGGAGACTGCCATAAGTCCCAACACATAGGAAACAGGTGGAAACAAGAGGTCAACCACGCAAACTGGAGGCACGCGCAAGAAACTAAAGGCACAAAGAAGACCTCCAGAGTATACGAACATGGATGATGATGGAGAGATGACAGCCCGAATGGCCCAGGATTGTCTATCCGAATATTTTGACCATGTTGCACACCACATGGATAGGATTGAAGAGGAACTGGAAAACATGCAGTAGCTCCTCAAGAAAATCGGGGAAGGGAAGACAGCAAGCAGCAGGGGAACAGAACCATCAACACCATAGATAGAGGAAAGAGTGGAAGTAGAGGAATGAGATCCATTCCATCCATTACCACACCTGAACGAAACATTCCACATCACACATAGTATGTTGCGCATGGATGAGATTGTGGGGCAGACACCCCTGAAGGAATTAAACCAAATCCAACTAGTGTTGATGCGGATTCCAACCAGAGCACTCTACAAGTTGCAGGTTAGTATAAACCATGAGGTACAGTCTCACACACACAAATACTTAGTCAAATTGTAGCGAGCAACAGAAAAGCGGGATGCCCTAGAAATAGTCTATGAGCAGGCTAAATTTGAGACCCAAGAGGAAAGGGAGCACATAAAAGGATTGGAGCAGAAGGTGGCAGGAACTTACGAGAAGATTCCACAAGCCGCGCAGAGAGATGAAATCACAGCAATAGAAAATATTGATCAGATTGCACAGGAAATCGATCAATATCATAAGGAGATCGAGAATCTTCGAGAATAGCTCATACCAACCACTCCACCAACATTTATGGAGAAAATAAACCAAGAAGCAACAACACAGCTGTGGGAGATAGAGCAAAAGGTTATCACAATAGCTAACTTGTTCGATAAAGCAGCGCAACTGTGGACTAAGTTAGAGGAGGATCAGCAGGTCCAAAAGTGGGACAAGGAAGAAGACATGATCAACACAACGATCCAAGATCTAAAGAAGAGGAAAAATACAATGCCAGTCACAGAACGCGTCAAAGGGGTGCAGGACATGAAGAGATTGCAGGCAGAGCTAACTACTGCACAAACACAAAAACAAGAGCGTCAAGCTCAAATGGAACCGTTGCAGGAGCAAGTAGCAGAAGTCCTAGCACAAGAAGAGGAATCCAAGGCACAGATATCACAAACCTAGGCAAAGTGCATGGAATTTATCAACGATGAAATTGCAATCCAGATATTGGACACACTCAAGGAAAAGACTATGCATGCACAGACACAGGTAGCAGAGCTCAAGGAAAATGTCCAAGCAATCACCAGTGAGATTGAGGAAGCACACAAAGGTTATGTGGCTCGGGAAGAGCCATGTGTGAGTGTTGGGGGCATGTTGGAGGCAGGACAAAGCGGAAAATCAAGGCGGTTTTGGGAAAGAAAGCATGAACAAGGAAAGCGACAGCTGGAAGGAAACAGAGCAAGTACGCATGCAAGGAAAGCAACAGCTGGAAGGAAAAAAAAAATGCATGCATGGGAGGAAGACCTAACAACGGTGGGGTTAGGGTTTTGGTAAGGTATTGTAAATAGTTGAAGAGCCTGAAATGTATAAATATAGATACTTATGGATCATAAGGGGTTGGTTGTTGGATATTAGTTCAAAAATATACTTGGGTTGTTAGTTTGGACTATTTTTGTTGTAGTTACACATGAGTTGATGTGATACGTGATATTTTAATGTATAACCAATTTTTGTATAAGTTGTTTAGATAGAGAGAACGAGAGAAGGTAGATATTGAGGTTTAGATCGTAGATTGTGGAGCTTGGTATGATATAGTCCGCCTCATACAGATCTTACCCAACAGTGAAGAGTTGTAAGCATGAGATGTTGTAGATGCGGACATAATATAATAAAGGAGTTGAGTGACAAATATTTGTGGACATAGCCCAGGAGGGGGTGAACCACGGTAACATCTATGTTATGTGATGAATGCTTGCATATATTTATTGTCTGAAGCAGTTATTATTATGTTGAATGAATGAGTTGTTATATTTCCTGCGTATTTGTGAATGACAATATATTGTAGTTACAAGTTATAATGAATGGTTCAATCTATATCTCGCTTATCTCACACTCAATCCTAGGCTGTAAACACCTTAGTCTTACAACCACCCATTAAATCTATCTCAGGTGAGACTACGTAGCGCATTATGTGTGTTGTGTTGCCTTCTGGTTTACTAGGAGGGCCGATAGTTTTAGAGGCTTTGTTGGAAACCCGAACAGACATGAACCCTGGGTCAATAAACTCATACAATATACAAGAATAGTAACCAACAGGGGTCCCGGCTAACTCTTATGACGATGGACTTTAGACACTCCCTATCTTAGACTCCAGTGTTTGTTTTAGATGGCCTTGAAGAGTTTCCTCTTCACACCAATTTCAAGGCCCTAAAAGCCTATACTAGTTGGTGAACCCTACAAATAGAAAGTTTAATAGATTTTAAGTTATACGTTGATTTTATGGGCTTGATTTACTCACGGGATATGAACATGCAACTGATGTTGTTTGAAACTCTTGCAAAAATTAAACTTATAAGAACTCTGTCAAAGAAGGATTTATTTTTTCTTTTTTTTTGAACTACGCTAACAAGAAAAACAAAGTAAAAAAAAATTGTTTTTCAAAGCAAGAAACATGAAAAAGAGAAAACATAACCAAATATTGAGAGATACCCTAAGTCAACTGTGTAAACACAGCGATTCAAAAAATAAAACCAAAGGAGGATCTAAAACTTGAACGTTCACTCTAAAACTCTAGGGAAAACAAAATAAAACTAAGAAACAAGTTAACAACGAATCGTTAACCCAAGCTAAGGCCAAAAACTGGAGACTCTATAAGGTCCAAGAAATCCCTGAGAAGCCTAAACTTCTGTCAGGAGAGAGAACCACCTCTCTTTTTTTAAAACACACTTTCAAGACACAGAGAGGCGGGATGTTGCATTAGCAGCCTGTGTATGTATGTGGGTTGTTTACTGCGTAGGTCGATTATGTACGCGTGTTGAGCCAAAGAAGGGCACGCACACCTCTGAGACTTTTCAAAAATGAAAAGACTAGGCAGACTGAACGGGCAAGGAAAGATGGTAGGAACCTTTTAGGTGACTAGAGACCCTTAAAATACTCAATGAACTTGACTGAAACTCAAAAGGAAATCAAGAATCCAATTAAAACCCAAAAACCTCCCTCTAAAACCTTAGAGAGACACCCCAGTGGAGTCGCCAATTCTACTAGTGGGAAAATCCCCTTATAACTATATCAGGGTTCTAAGTATAGACAGAGCTATGAACTCCCTTAAAAGAAAATATAATTCCTACACTACCCCAAACATTCCAAAACAGATGAATAGAAAGAGATAGAAGAGTAAGTCAAAAGCAATACCTTTGGTCCAAACATTCAATGTTGATCTCCTCGAGCTTTGTAGCCTCCTTGGATGTTGGTCTCCTCCCAAAGTTGATCTGCATCAACACTCAAGAAAAAAAATGCTACAAATATTCTATCTCTACTCATCAATTAGGGTTATACATAGATTGTTATTCATAAATCAAATGAAAGACATAAATATATCATTTGGTACAGGAAAAAATATTATTTTATTCAATATTCAAAGATTGGAAATTACAACCTTTGCAGGTCGATGCTCCATGAACTTGGTCCAGGATCCTCTTGACATTGCTCCAAGTGAACCTTTTGAATGCCTTCTCTCACAATCAGTTGATCACTTCGAGGGAAGAGAAGAGATTGTATGGGAGAAAAGGCTAGAGAGGGAATGATGAGCCAAGAACTCAAAAAAGGCTGCAAATATTTGGGCAAGGAAGGAAATGGATTTGTGAAGAGTTTCACCATTTTAATTCTTTATTATGGAATGAGACCCCAAGGCCTTCTTTTATATGGAAAAAGGATAGTTATATGGCTTGGGGATGGGCTATAGTAGGTGAATTGGTTGGTAAACCTCCAATAGCCCGTAAATTCCACTGAATTCCTTACAACTTTTTAATTTTTGCAACTTTTGGAGGTAAACGTGGGTTGTTTAGAATGAAGCTAGTGTATGTACGTGGGTTTTATAGCATGAAGCAATCATATGTGCATAGGTAGTAGTGAAACAGGATGCGTACATGCTCCAAAAAAAATAAAATTAAAAAGAGTTCATCAGCAGTGAATTGGCAAATTATGCAAGTAGAAAGGCCAATGCCATGTATGCATGAGTAGGGAATTTTAGGGCTATAACATCGATGAGGTACTGGATCAAGTAGAGGGAAATGAGTCATATTCCTTTACATATGGGTTCTTTGGATATCACTAGGTTCAAATCATTGAGGAAGATAAGAAGAATAATATTTTCACTACTAAGTGGGGATCATTTGGATATAATGTTATGCCTTTTGGGCTTAAGAACACCCCAACAGTGCTTTCTCAAATAGTCATTGCAGCGTTCTGTGATTTCAGTCACAAGTTTATTGAGGTCTACCTAGATGATTGGAATATATAAAACTTACTTAAAGAGCACATTTGGATATTATTATTAATGTTAGAACGTTGTAGACAACTACATGTTTCCCTTAATCTGAGAAAGTGTATTTTTTGTGTACCCTTCGGGAATCTACTAGGTCATATTGTTTGTAGGGAGGGAGTCTTGGTCGATCATGTGAAAGTTGTAGTAATTATCAATATGACTCCTCCTATCATTGTCAAACAGCTATGAACGACCCTGCAACATATGGGATATTATTGCCAATTTATCTAGGGTTACACAAGAATAACTGCACCGTTGGAACAACTATTGAATAAATCTAACAAATTTTGTTGGACTCAGAACTGTGATGAAGCATTTGACCTGCTAAAACAGAATTTGAGCACTGCACCCATTCAAACTTATCCTAACTGGAAACTTTAATTTCATGTACGTATCAATGCCTCTACAGTTGTGCTTGGCGCTATTCTTACACAACTAGTGGAAGGAACCTTGGACCATCCTATATACTTCACCAGTCGCAAATTTTCCCAAGATGAACACAAATACACCACAATCAAAAGAGAAGGTTTGGCTATGGTGTATTCTTTACAATAGTTTAGGAATTATTTACTTGGAAGTCATTTAAAGTTTTTTAGTGACCATTCTAATTTGAAGTATTTGGTGAACAAACATGTGCTAGAAGGTCACATTTGCAGTTGGTTCCTATTGCTTCAGGAGTTCTCTTTTGAGGTTGTTGTTAAGCCTGGAAAGTTAAATGTTGGGCTAGATCACTTGTCTCGCCTAAATTCTAGACAAAGTGGTGGACCTATAGATGACCAACTCCCAGACGCAGATATGTTCTTGTTGGACATTTCCCTGCTCCTTACTACTAGTACTACGTCGGAAGGTTATTCCACAACACAAAAGAGGCACCTAGTGGTTCTCTATATTATCAAATGATTGCGGTCCAAATATACAAATTGGTATTGGATAATATCCTACGGTGTTGTGTGCTTGACAATGAAAGACCTAATATTCTATGGAAATGTCACAGTGGAGTTGCAGGAGGACATGTTGGCATAAAGAAAACCATGAGAGAGATCTTGTAGGAAGGACTAGGGTGGCCTAGAGTGTTTAAAGATGCTAAGGAATATTCTTGGGCATACAATGTATGTCAGAGAGTGGGAAAACCATCGCGCCATGATGAGTTTCCTCTGCACCATGTTCGCTCACTACAATATTTTGAAAAATGGGTTGTTGATTGCATTGGTCTTATAAATCCTCCAACCAAGCATTCAAAGGCCAGATACATAATTACTGCAACTGAATACCTGACTCGTTGGGTTGAAGCAGAGGCTATTTGGGATTGTTCTACAGCCACCACAACACGATTTATTTTTCAGAATGTTATTACCAAATTTGGTTGTCCTCGGAGCTTGACCAGTGACCAAGGATTCCATTTTCTCAGGGAAACTATAGCAACCCTTACTAGATAATTTTTATTCATCATCATAAGAGCAGTCCCTACCATATGTAGGCTAATAGAACAGTGGAAGAATTTAATAAAATCTTGGAGATGAGGTTGACTAATGTTTGTTGAAAAAATTGAGATGACTGGGCTGAGAGGATTCCATCTATGTTATAAGCATAAAGAACTACCACAAAATGATTGAACAGGTATACCCCATTTAAACTGGTATATGGCCAAGAAGTAGTTGTGCCAGCTGAGTTTCTCATGCCAATTCTATTCATTGCACAAGATATCAACATATAAAGCATAAATCATTTATGCAAGGTGACTTCGTGCTCTTATATGAAAGAAAGTATCAGAAACATCTGGGAAAGCTCCAAATTCACTGGCTTGGTCCTTTTATAGTTTCATAAATCCATGAATCTAGCGTTGTCAAATTAGTGCAACTCGATGGAATTCTTCGACCTGGATAGGTGAATGGCACACACATGAATACCTACTTGGATGCTACATAATTACAATTTTTCTACGCTCTTGGTTCTGGGAGTGTGTTAGTAAGTAGAATTTCCATTTCTATATATGTTTTATTTTATGTCAATAAATGGTGATGTGTTATGTGTTTACGTTTCTTAGTGCTTCATTGTCCTATCCAAGTCATCCAACTAGGATATTCACTTTTTGGTCGAGAAGTTCGTAGTCACATCATATCATACTTATTGCTGCTGAAATTTGAATTTTGTGCTCTTATGTCATCACATGGGTCGTTAAAAGTATTTAGTACATTTTTACCCGCAATTTCATCTCTATTTTTCATAGTCACTTAAATTTTGACAATTGTCCATCCTTTTTCCAGTGCACTACTTACCTGCTCATGACTTTCCTGAATTGATTTATTTTTTCGTTACCAACTTTCTAGTTATGTATTTAATTTCCCAAATCACATCGTGGATTTTGTCATGTTTGAAGGATTGAATCAACCATTAATTTCTACTCTTGTCACCTTGTATTATTCAATGCATGGTCATCGTTTCACCCTCCGCATTTTTCTTATAAGAACTGTTGGATTACTGAGATGGGGGGTGAATCAGTAATAGAGAAATATAAACGTTTTCAACCATATAATGCAAGTGTTATATCATTGCATCATTATCATCCAATAATTGCAAAGTAAATAAACAATGAACAAATGAGAAATCATACACATACACAGTACACCAGTTTTTTTACGTGGAAACCCAAAGCGGGAGAAAACCATAGAATGATTTTTCTTATATGTATTGAATAATTACATTCATTGGAAGCACCAACTTCCTTTGTTTTCCAGCTGCAACTGGAAGGAGGCTCCAACCCCTTAGTTTCTCAAGCTACAACCTGAGGGAAGCTCCAAATCCCCAATTCTATGGCTACAACCAGAAGGAGGCTACAACCCCCTATGTTATCCAGCTACAAATGGAAGGTGGCTACAACCACCTGTCCTTGCCCTGTCCAACTGCCCTGACGTATAAGTAGAATGATGGAACCATTGTCACACTATCACTGTGAGATATACTATTGTAAACCTGTACCAATCAACCTATAATCAACCTATAATCAACCTATAACAACCTATAACAACAACCTATGCCAACATATACCATACATCAAACTGTACCTCAAATTGTACCATAAACAAATGCATCAACCATGCACCAAACCTGTACAAATACCCTGTCACAATAACTTGTCCAAACAACATGTAATCAACCTGTACCATAAATAGGTTCATCAACCATGCACCAACATGTACCTCATGCATCAAATACACATCAAATATGACTCATCAAGATGTACCAACATCATCAAGTATACACCTCAAGTTTGTGCCACATCAACTACTTGTCTCAACCATGTACCTCAACCATACACCAAGTACATATACCAATATAACCATCAAAAGTTCTCTAGCAATACATCACACTATCCATAACCAAATACCATAAACCCTTACATCAAACCATGTGCCGCAACCTAACTATTATGTAGCCTCAAGCTAAACCAACAACTTCAACAACACATCACAACCAAAAGGCCAATACCCATATGCCAAATACCAACAACAAAATACCAATTGTATCCCTCAACAAATCTGATATATGCAGCAATATTGAACATCCAATACCATCTCAAGAGCTAAACCCTAGCTCACAAAACATACCTCAAACAAGATGTGACATATCTCTCACAAATAGACCCCAACCATGTTGTTGCCACAA
>SNQJ01S0016256.1:136172-157201 GCA_010110895.2 Picea sitchensis
TATCAATTTAAAGCATCAAAATGCATAAGAATAGCTTGAAACATAAAGATACCTTAAGTAGCCCCATTGAATGGTAGGGAGATGTCAATTATGTCAAAACAAGGCCAAAAAGGGTGGTACTGGGTATAGAAATAGGGGTCTTTCGAATATAATATAGGCAAAAACATGATCAAAACTGGAGACCAACAATAACTATCCTTTTTCCATATAAAAGAAGGCCTTGGGGTCTCATTCCATAATAAAGAATTAAAACAGTGAAACTCTTCACAAATCCATTTCCTTCTTTGCCCAAATATTTGCAGCCTTTTTTGAGTTCTTGGCTCATCATTCCCTCTCTAGCCTTTTCTCCCATACAATCCCTTCCCTTCCCTTGAAGTGATCAACTGATTGTGAGAGAAGGAATTCAGAAGGTTCACTTGGAGCAATATCAAGAAGATCCTGGACCAGGTTTGCAGAGCGTCGGCTTGCAAAGGTTGTAATTTCCAATCTTTGAATATTGAATAAAATAATATTTTTCCCTGTACCAAATGATATATTTATGTCTTTCATTTGATTTATGAATAAAAATCTATGTATAACCCTAATTGATGAGTAGAGATAGAATATTTGTAGCATTTTTTTCCTGAGTGTTGATGCAAGTCAACTTTGGGAGGAGACCAACATCCAACGAGGCTAGAAAGCTCGAGGAGGTCAACATTGAATGTTTGGACCAAAGGTATTGCTTTTGACTTACTCTTCTATCTCTTTCTATTCATCTTTTTTGGAATGTTTGGGGCAGTGTAGGAATTATATTTTCTTTTAAGGGAGTTTATAACTCTGTCTATACTTAGAACCCTGATATAGTTATAAGGGGATTTTCCCACTAGTAGAATTGGCGACTCCACTGGGGAGTCTCTCTATGGTTTTAGAGGGAGGTTTTTGGGTTTTAATTGGCTTCTTGATTTCCTTTTGAGTTTCAGTCAAGTTCACTGAGTCTTTTAAGGGTATCTAGTCACCTGCAAGGTGCCTACCATCTTTCCTTGCCCATTCAGTCTGCCTAGTCTTTTCTTTTTTGAAAATTCTCAGAGGTGTGTGTGCCCTGCTTTGGCTCAGCACGCGTACATACTCAACCTACGCAGTAAACAACCCACGTACATACACAGGCTTCTAATGCAACATCCTGCGTCTCTGTGTCTTGAAAGTGTTTTTAAAAAAAGGAGAGGTACTTCTCTCTCCTGACAGCATTTTAGGCTTCTCGGAGATTTCTTGGACCTTATAGAGTCTCCAGTTTTTGGCCTTAGCTTGGGTTAACAATTCGTTGTTAACTTGTTTCTTAGTTTTCTTTTGTTTTCCCTAGAGTTTTAGAGTGAACGTTCAAGTTTTAGATCCTCCTTTGGTTTTGTTTTTTGAATCCCTGCGTTTACATAGTTGGCTTAGGTTATCTGTCAATATTTGGTTCTATTTTCTCTTTTTCATGTTTCTTGCTTTGAAAAACAATTTTTTTTTTTACTTTGGTTTTTCTTGTTAACACAGTTCAAAAAAAAAGAAAAAATAAATCCTTCTTTGACAGAGTTCATATAAGTTTAATTTTTGCAAGAGTTTCAAACAACATCAGTTGCACTTTCATATCCCGTGAGTAAATCAAGCCCATAAAATCAACGTATAACTTAAAATATATTAGACTTTCTATTTGTAGGGTTCACCAACTAGTCTAGGCTTTTAGGGCCTTGAAATAGGTGTGAAGAGGAAACTCTTCAAGGCCATCTAAAACAAACATTGGAGTCTAAGATAGGGAGTGTCTAAAGTCCATTGTCATAAGAGTTAGCTGGGACCCCTGTTGGTTACTATTCTTCTATATTGTATGAGTTTATTGACCCAGGGTTCATGTCTGTTCAGGTTTCCAACAAAGCCTCTAAAACTATCGGCCCTCCTGGTAAACCAGAAGGAAACGCAACACATAGAATGCGCTGCATAGTCTCACCCGAGATAGATTTAATGGGTGGCTATAAGACTAAGGTGTTTACAGCCTAGGATTGAGTGTGAGATAAGTGAGCTATAGATTGAACCATTAATTATAACTTGTAACTGCAATATATTGTCATTCACGAATACGCGGGAAATATAACAACTCATTCATTCAACATAATAATAACTGCTTCAGACAATAAATATATGCAAGCATTCATCACATAACATAGATGTTACCGTGGTTCACCCCCTCCTAGGCTACGTCCACAAACATTTGTCTCTCAACTCCTTTATTATATTATGTCTGCATCTACAACGTCTCACGCTTACAACTCTTCACAGTCGGGTAAGATCTGTATGAGGTGGACTATATCACACCAAGCTCCACAACCTATGATCTAAACCTCAAGATCTACCTTCTCTCATTCTCTCTATCTCAACAACTTATACAAAAATGGGTTATACATTATAATATCACATATCACATCAACTCATGTGTAACTACAACAAAAATAGTCCAAACTAACAACCCAAGTATATTTTTGAACGACTATCCAACAACCAACCCCTTATGATCCCTAAGTATCGATATTTATACATTTTAGGATCTTTAGTTGTTTACAATACCTTACCAAAACCCTAACCCCACCGTTGTTAGGTATTCCTCCCATGCGTGCATGTTTTTCTTCCTTCCAGCTATTGCTTTCCTTGCATGCGCACGTGCTATGTTTCCTTCCAGTTGTTTCTTTCTTTGTGCATGCTTTCTTTCCCAAAATTGCCTTTATTTTCCACTTTGGCCTCCCTCCAACATGCCCCCAACACTCACATGTGGCTCATCCTGAGCCACATAACCTTTGTGTGCTTCCTTGATCTCACTGGTGATTGCCTGGACCTTTTCCTTGAGCTCTATTGCCTGTGTCTGCGCATGCACAGTCTTTTCCTTGAGTGTACACAATATCTGGATTGCAATTTTGTCACTGATAAATTCCATGCAGTCTACCTAGGTTTTTGCTATATGTGCCTTGGATTCCTCTACTTGTGCCAGGACTTATGCTACCCACTCCTGCAATGGTTCCATTTGAGCTTGCCACTCTTGTTTCTGTGTTAGTGCAGTAGTTAGCTCTGCCTGCAATCTCTTCATGTCCTGCGCCCCTTTGACATGTTCTGTGACTGGAATTGTATTTTTCCTCTTCTTTAGATCTTGGATCATTATGTTTATCCTGTATTCTTCCTTGTCCCACTTTTGGACCTACTAATCCTCCTCTAACTTAGTCCACAGTTGCGCTGCTTTATCGAACAAGTTAGCTATTGTGATAACCTTTTGCTCTATCTCCCGCAGCTGTGCTGTTGATTCCTGCTTTATTTTATCCATCACTGTTGGTGGAGTGGTTGGTATGAGCTATTCTCGGAGATTATCTATCTCCTTATGATATTGATCGATTTCCTGTGCAATCCGATAAATATTTTCTATTGCTGTGATTTCATCTCTCTGCGCGGCCTGTGGAATCTTCTCGTAAGTTCCTGCCACCTTCTGCTCCAATCCTTTTATGCGCTCCCTTTCCTCTCGGGTATCAAATTTAGCCTGCTCATAGACTATTTCTAGGGCATCCTACTTTTCTGTTGCTTGCTACAATTCGACTAAGCCTTTGTGTGTGCGAGACTGTACCTTGTGGTTTATACTAACTTGCAACTTGTGGAGTGCTCTGGTTGGAATCTGCGTCAACGCTAATTGGATTTGGCTTAATTCCTTCAGGGGTGTCTACCCCACAATCTCATCCATGTGAAACATACTAGGTGTGATGTGGAATGTTTCATTCAAGTGCGGTAATGGATGGACTGGATCTCGTTCCTCTACTTCCACTCTTTCCTCTGTCTGTGGTGTTGATGGTTTTGTTCCCTTACTGCTTGTTGTCTTCCCTTCCCCGATTTTCTTGAGGAGCTACTGCATGTTTTCCAGTTCCTCTTCAATCCTATCCATGTGGTGCGCAACATGGTCAAAATCTTTGGATAGACAATCCTGGACCATTCGGGCTATCATCTCTCCATCATCATCCATGTTCGTATACTCTGGCGGTGTTCTTTGTGCCTTTGTTTTCTTGCGCGTACCTCTTGTTTGCATGGATGGCCTCTTGTTTCCACTTGTTTTCTATGTGTTGGGACTTAGGGCGGTCTCCTGTGCTCCCTCATCCTATTTCTGCTGCTCTTTGGTTGGTTGTGTACTCTCCTTTTTCCCCTTCTGGTTCCCTATCTTCGTTGGCCCTTCGTCTGTCTGTGTTGTTTTTCCCTGGCTTGTTATTCATCTCTTGGGCACTTGAATTTCCTTTGGCTAGGTTTCTCCCTACCCTACCTCTTCCTCTGCTGTTATTTCAGGCACATTCTGGGTGATGGCTGGAATACTACATTCATCATCCCATTCACTGATGACCATGTCGATGTCACCCTCTGTGATACAATAGTGCATCTGTAGCCGCTGCTTTTTAGGATCCTTGTGCACCTATATCCACATTGTATGTCTTGTATCCCTAAAGTTGGCGATGTCTCCATATCACACGACAAGCTCTGGTGTTATTCTCCACATCTTGAAGATGGATTCTTGTAGGTCACGTAGGTATCCTTCAAAGATGGCCTCGTTATCCTTTTTTCTCCTAGCCTTTGGCTTGGATCTAAGAAATAAATATCTCGCTCCCTGATTTGGTTTGGGTCTGGTACAAGAAACTACATACCTTGGCTCTTTCCATCCCATGAAGGCTATTAATGTGATCAACCATGAGTAGTGAAAATTTGTTCCTAGATCTTGTGCATCCATATAGTCATTCAGGAATAAGTTCAAGAGATACGGTGCCCAACTCATTGAGATGCCTTCTGTGAACTGAGATGCAACTACGACAACTCCAGCTGAAAATTCCTTCCTGCGACATTTTCTTAGCAACTTGCATGATAATATTTTCACTCCCAATTGTGTTGCGACATCGTTGATCCTTTTGATAATGATCCCTCTGGTCCCTCTGTCGGTGCCATACTTCTTCATATCTTCTGCTAGTGCTTTCTCCTTGACTTTTTCATCCAAGAAATGTGTGGGATCCATGCCTCGAAATGGTAATCCTATTATGTTTTCCATAAGCTATACATCTATGGTGACTAGCTTGTCCAACCAGATATCTCCTCCATGCATGACTCCTAACAATTGTTTGACACATGTGGTTGTGTGCTGACCTCTGCCAAAATGTGGTAGGTCCAATAGACCTAAAATAGCTATCTTCTCCAACCCTATTTCCCATTGGAGTGGCTGACTAATCAGTTCCCCAAATGGATTCGTGCCCATGGTCTCCATGTACACTCTCTTTGCAAGTTCCTAAAACTTGTCTTCGTCTGCGACATCATGGTTCAAATATTTGAGCTTCACTATATGACCTAGCAGGTCTGGTCTTACCTATAATCCATCTAGTATCCATGGTAGAATGATTTCTATGGTTGGTTTCTTGCGAGGTGACCTGGGTATCTGTATCTTGTCTTTCTTCACCAGTGGTGGTTGGCTCGACGTTCCAACAGCTTCCAGTTGTTCCTTAGTATACCATTCCGACCATCCCATGGCATATTCAACCATTCCTTATGGTGGATGGTATGATATGGTCATCTGAGACTCGTCTGGCTTGATTGCTGCATCCATATTTAGCTCTGTTTCATTGACTTTTGAAGCTTCTTCAACGTTCTCTGGTTGCGCCTTCTTCAGGGTTTCTGTGTCCTAGTTCAACTGCTCCTATACCTCTGCTAGTATATCTATGTTCATGCCCTTCGATGTCGGATATGGTATTTCTTCCAGTATAGGTGTTGGGTTCACCGGTGTTATGTCTGGAGATGGGATTTTGTCGACATTGATGATCTCCGACGACTGTTTTTCACCTTCTTCCGCCTGTACTCGTGATCCGGTCTAAACTCTGGTTTTCCCCATGGTCTGGCTTGCTTCTGCTTGCTTGGGAAGTGCCATGGTGTGGAATATCAAACATTTTTCAGGTTCGAATGGTCTTTTTGACCTCTGTGATTTTTTACCTCTATCGCTCTTTGTCTGCTTTCTTTTCATGAATATACTGTTTTCTCCCGCGTTCGTGTGTTGTATGGGTTTCCCATGAAGCTTGTCGAGGGAGCTTCCTTCATTATGGGTTTAATGCACCTTATTTGTGGATTCAATGCATCTCTAGCAATTTTTTACTTTCCATTACTCTGCCTTGCTATCTCTAGTCCGCATGATTAATGTCGTTTCCCATCGGTCCTTGCCTTCCTTTAATTCCACCTAGTGCTGTCATGTTGTACTGTTTTTGTTGACTTTCCTTTTCCTGCTTGTTTCCCTTCTGTATGTGACCATTTTCCTTCTCCTTGCCACGTTTGTGTTCCTAAGTGTGCATGCCTTTTCTATCTCTGCTGCACTGTGCCCCCTTTGGGTGCATGCCTTTTCTATCTCCGGTGCATGCCTTTTTTTTTACTACGTGGTGGGTGGTCCATTGTCGTTGTACATATTCAGTCGAATCCCATTGATCATCCCTCTGATTTCTGTGCCTGATAAGTCTCTCAAATGTACATCTCCTCCATCTGTGACATATTTTACTTTATATGGTCCTAGCCAATGCATTCTGATCTTTCCTAGGTGCTAAAACGATTTGTTGTCATACATCAGTACAAGAACTCCCTCATTGAAAGTTTTCTTCTTTATGTGTCTATCATGCCAGGCTTTGTCCCTTACATTCTGAACTTGCTAGTGGAATCTTGCTAATATCCGATCTTCCTCCATGGTCATTAACTGATTCAGTCTCTCCTGTACTGCGCCTCATTCTGTTATTTGTGTGATTGTTGCTATGCACAAGCTTGGTACTAAAAAATCTAAGGGCACCACTATTTCTTGGCCATAAACTAGTTTAAATGGTGTGTGCCCTGTCAAATTTTTGCATGTAGTCCTGTAGGCCCATAATACTACTGGTACTTTAAGGTCCCAATCATCCCTATCGACGTTACAGATCTTTGTCAATGCATTATCCAAGATTTTGTTGAATTCTTCCACTGTGCCATTTGCATGTGGGTGATATGGTGTGCTCTTCTGATGATGGACTTCAAACTCTTCAGTCACAGTGTTGATGGTGTTGTTTATGAAGTGTGTGCCTTGGTCGCTCATCAAAACTCTTGGGCACCCAAATCTAGTGATCACTTGCTCAAATAAGAAATGTGTTGTTGTTTCTGTGCTACAATCCTTCACTGGTGTGGCTTTTGCCCATCTTGTTAGGTATTCCTTCGTGGTTATAATGTACCTTGCTCCTGTTCTTTTTGCTAGTGGGTTGATTGGTCCTACAAAGTCTATTGCCCACTTATCGAATTCTTGTAATGTTACTTGTGGTCGTAATGGCATCTCGTTCCTTCTATTGGGTTTGCATACCCTTCGAAAAACAACACATCTTTGACAATACTCATTCGAATCTCTGTGAATCGTTGGCCAACATAGTCCTGTGCGCAATATCTTCTGCTCGATAGATTTTCCTGCGTAATGTCCTCCTGCTATTCCTTCATGAGATTCTGCTAAGACTCTTGGCCTTTCATTCTCTAACACGTAGTTGCGCAAGATGCTATCTGCGCCCATTTTGTAGGTGTCCTGCCATCAGTTGATAGTTGGAAGTGCAGAATACCAGGTTTTTCTTCTACGCAGTGTTATACTCTTGCGGTGCAGTACCTATGCTCAAGTATTGAATGATATCTGCAAAGTATTCATCAACGATCTAGACTGAGAATAGCTATTTATTTGGAAAGTTGTCTTCTAAATTCATGGGTTCTTCTCCATTTGTGACCCTTGATAGGTGGTCAGGTCTTGCATTCAATTTTCCTGGTTTGACAATTACTTCAAAGTCAAATTCTTGAAATAAGAGTAACTATCGATAGATTCTCCCCCCCAACACTGGCTTGTTGACTAGATATTTTAGGGTCAAGTGATCTGTGAACATCTTAAAGTGTTTCCCCAATAAGTAGTGTCTGAACTTTTGTAGTGCATAGACCATAGCTAGGCCTTCTCTTTCCGTAGTGTTATAGTTCTTCTTTGATTGAGATAATTTTTTTCTCGCAAATGATATCGGGTGATCCAAGTCTCCCACTCCTGGATGCACCAAGATATCTCCAAGTGCTATGGATGATGCATCTACATGCACATGGAATGTCTTCACCTAGTCTGGAAATACTAATATCAACGCAGTGACCATCTTTTCCTTCAGGGTATCCAGAGCATGCTGGTACTTGTCGTTCCACTGAAATTTTGTATGCTTTCTTAGCAACTTTTCCATTGGTGCAGTAATCTATGCATTCCCCTTGACAAACTTCCTGTAATATCCTATGTGTCCCAATCTTGCTCTGAGTTGACGGACTGTTTTAGGTGGTGGTAAGTTAACAATCACTGCAATCTTTGTAGGATCTACTAATAAACCTTGTTTGCATACTATATGGCCCAATAGTATTCCAAACGGTGTTCCGAATATGCATTTCTTTATGTTCGGTGATATATGACACTGTCTACATCTTTCTAACATTAGCCATAAGACTTCTACACGTTCTTTCAACAAACTATAGACTATCCAATCATCCAGGTATACTTCGAGAAACTGGTGAATGAATTCCTTAAACGCAACAATGACTACTCTGGAAACGATTTATGGTGCATTATTCAGTCCAAATGACATGACTGTGTACTGATACTATCCCCATTTTATCGCGAACATGGTCTTGTATCTTTCTTCTTGTGCTATCTTGATCTCACGGTAGCCTGAGAATCCATCAGTGAATGAGTAAGCTTCATGTCCACCTATGTTCTATAACACTTCGTCTGTGAATGGTGTAGGGAATGGGTCATGTAGGCATGCATCGTTCAACTTCCTCAAGTCGACACATATCCGTATACCTCCTTGTTTCTTGTCTTGTACTACCATCAGGATTATCCATTCTGATTCTTCAACTGGTTCTATGATTCCAGCTTCGAGCATCCTGTCAATCTCACCTTTGACTTTCTGCTTATATATTGGGTTCAATCTATATGGTCGCTATCTGATCGATCTTGCTTCAGGTCTGAGTGGTATCTTCATTTCTCCTAATTCTCCGTCTATACCCTACATCTCTATAATTGTTGTGGGAAATAGGTCACTGTATTCGCGCAACAACTCTGTTATGATTTCTACTATTTGTTCATCCCAGTAATCTCCAATGTTGGCCATTTTGGGATGCTCGACTGTCCCAATGTTGATTTTATTTACCTTGGTTGGTGCGGAAATAGCTTATGATTCTATGGGTGGTCCTTCCACCTCTCTTTCTCCTTCCGCTTCTTCAATATGAATATCGCACAGATCATCTTCATTTGGTGCTTCCTCTTGCACATGGTAACATGACAATAGTTCCTTGACTGTTTTCTTATTTCTCTATTGCTCTTCTGTGATAAGTTCTACTTCTGGTTATTTGATGAATATTACTCCTCTTATCTATTTAAGAGAAACATCTATGTTGGGGTTCTCATGCTCAAATGAGAAAGTGACTGCAAAATTCTATTGCAATATCATGCAGGTCGTATTTCCTTTACGCAATTCCTGGTCTGTATACCAGTTCACTGGTATGCCCTCTAGAGTGTGTATAAAATGATGAGGCCATTCCTCTAGGGGTGTCATTTTCCACAACGTTCTACACTTCTCCAAGTGTTCCATTGATGCCTTCTTTCATCATACTTCTACTGCTTGTTGTCTTTCTATTCCGCGTCAAACCTTATGTGCAATAAAAACTTACATTGGTACCAATATGTGATTGTCTCTTTATGTGTTCCCCATCATCGCGTGGGTGTGGCCTTAAGTGTTAAATCAAGTGATAACAGTATCTGATTCTATAAGACTTCGTCTTCATATTGTGCCAAGAATGTTTCCAAATTTTTTATTCCATGGAAACTAGGTGGTTCCCTTGTCTCTGTACTAACCCATCTTACTGTGCGGTCTATTCTTGCACATCTTCTTGTGGACACTTCGTGTATCCTTTGGTGCTAGTTCTCTAAATTGGTATTTGAATTTGTTGCACATGAAGTGATGCTATGCCAACTGAGTATCTCATCTGCAGTTGGGTTTACGTAATCCTCATCGTGCGCAACTATTCTGTACAACTGGTCGATTTCCTCTAAGTCTAGGCAAGTAGGTTCTACAAACCTCTCCCCCTCTGACAGATCTAAGGGTGCGATGACCTTGTATTCTCCTGACTCAAATGTCATTTTCCTAGTCTTCAAGTTGATTATGGCTTGGTTGTCAAATGCTCAATCCAGACCAAGCAATTTTGGGTAAGGTGTTGTGCCGTCCACTATTTCAATGACTTCAAAATCTGCTTTAGTGCTCACTCCATCTAGGTCTACTATCACTCCTTGGTAGGACTCTGTGTTGGTTTTCCACTTTCAATTGAACAGGTGAATAACCTAATGTGGGCTCTCCCATGCATTTCCATGTCTTATTTGATAATACACTAAATTTAGATCCTAGATCTAGTATGATGTCTCCCATATTGAAATCTGCAATGTTGGCATTTAGTCTAAATTCCCTACTTGTTCTTCTTCTTGTGTGTAGGTGATTGACTATTTTTGGCATAAGGCTCTAGTTTTCCTTGCATCTCGATGCTACATTTTTCTAGTATGTTTTGCAATATTTTTATAGCTGATGGATCACTTAATACTTTTACACATGATTGCAAAAAGCCTTTGATTGTACTTACTTGTCCCTTGGGTTTCATTTCGTTGGTATGATCCAATAATGGAGGCATATCGTACTCTGGTGCTTCCTTGTTTTGCTTCACAGTTGAAGTCGACGCTATTTCTTCCTTATGAAATTCTTGTCTGGCTTCTTTAAATATGACCTTCTCGTTCTATGCATCGGACTGTTTCCTTGGTTCCGTGTTCTTCTTTACCCACTGGTTTTGTACTGGTTCTTGTCGAGCTGTGTCATTTCCTATTTTAGCTCCTCCACGAGTAACTATATTGATGTTCCATCCTTCATCCTTTGTGTTAGCACTGCAATTCACACTTTGAATGCTAAAGTGTAAGCTCAACACCCATCAAAATGTAAAAGATAATTTGGTTTTGAATAGGTGGATCAACAATATGGAGAAAGAAAGAGAGAGGTTTGCAAGCTGCAGATCAATATGCTACACCAATGGGCAATGGAGTCACAAACATACTACTCATTGAAGGCACAAAATATGCTCAACAAAAAACAAGATTATATGCTGATAGGTGGAATAAACGAAGAAGGAAAGCGTAAGATAGAATTTTTAGTAAATAGATATCCTTTCAATTTAATGAATCAACAAATACTTGACTATAAACAATGACTGATGGGCAAAATACAACATATCCTCTGCTTCTTAGGGATCCATAAATCATTGACAACCTTTGATCCTCAAATCTGCAATATATTCAAATAATAAGAAACATATACAAAGGTTTACAATTTGAAATCATAGCTCTCATGAGTCTCCAATAGCAGTAATGATTACAATCATAAAATGCCCACATGCTTACAAATGAACACACATAGGAAACTCCCTATTCCTACTCTCTCTAGCCTCTCTTGGCTCACCAATCCCCCTCTTCAAGAGATATCTCCTTATTTAAATAGACAATAGCATACAAATGAACTAAGGAGGTCAAATCCCATCTCCTCCATTGGATTCTAAGCCTTGGAGATAGGTGGTGACATTCAAAGAGACAAAAATCCAACAAACTGCTGATTTTCAGGAATTTGTTGGAAGTCATTAATAAATTGTTTCCACCTCATGCATGAGGCCTTTTATGGAGCTAAATCTTAGGTGCAGGTGTCCCTTGACATCTAAATGATCCTTTAGAAGTCATTCGAACTCTCCTTGACATGTGGCAACCTCCCAACAAGGCGAATATCAAAACTGTGACCGCTACAGGAAATTAGTACGAAGCGCCACTGTGCAGAGTACGCAACGCCTACTTCTATATCCAATATTTATCAAACCAAAACACATTTTGAAAAACTGAGAGAAGTTTTTTTTATTTGGAATGTTATGAACAAAAACCTCCTCCATTTAAAAAAAAATACATTCTCAACTATTCAAAATCCAAGTTTCAAGTTAATGACTCAAAACAGGTAAAATAACTCTGCAGAATTCGTATTCTGCCAGAATATTATGCAACGCCTGTAGGTAGCACCACTTATGCCGCATCTATGTGCAGATTAGGTAGAATTTCTAAAAACACAGTGCCTTCAAAATTGAAAGTGTGCAGAGAAATTTGTAGTCTTTCATGATGACAAAACCATTTCAATTAAGTGCCTTGACTTTACAATGGATAGTGCCTTTTACCACTGGGGAAACTAGCACTTAGAAAAAACCCAAAACTCAGATAGTTAGGCCTCTTCTAGTTGCAAATTCTTGTGCTAACATAGGCTCCATGGGGGATAGAGTCCTCCCTGTGAGGCTCTAAGAAATCTTGTAGTTTCATTGCCTTATCCTTTGGGATTGTGGATTCATGCTCTCAACCTTTAACCTCTGCAATCTGCTTTGATCTGTGACCTTCAACTGAAACTAAATGAAAATGAAAACTAAAAATGACAAAATGATGAAAACGATGCTTGTCCAACAAGATTATTGCACACACCTACTCTAATTATTGGGAAACTGAAGCGTTCAAGTTACATGAAACAACCAATGAATCCATTTCATCATTTTTCAACTATTTGAAGTTTTGAAATGTGCTTCCTTAAGCACCAGAGATAATTCTTACTTGAAGGCACGTCAAAGAAAAATTTGGCAATACACTTTCCATTGAAGAAATCAATGATCCTAGGCCCACTTTCTTCTTATAGATAGGCTGCAAATGGATCCTGAAAAACATCATCAATACTTTCCCCTGCAACATTGCTTTGTGTAGAAAGGAAAAGTATTGCATTAGGTCCTTCCTCCACTATTCTTGGTTGTTGTATGGCTTGCTAATTTTCTGATTCATCCTTAATGCACATGGCTCTGGTCCATTCCTGGTCATGAGGTTTATTTGGAAAAACTCTTAGTGATGCTCGTATTTCTTTAATTTCAACCTTTCTCATCTGATCACATGGCATTTGATCTTGGCTGCTTGATGAAACTGAGCTTGTGTCTTCAAGAGGAATAGGGAGTTGATAGGGCAGTTCATCACAATTATAATTTCTTGGGAAACTAAAATATTCTATCTTATCTTCTGATTGTGAGGGATATTCATCATAGCTTGGATTATGGTCCCAATTTCTCAGTTTTTCACCCTCTAAAATTAGATTATCATCTTTTTTAGCAACAAAAATATGACATGAGGGTTGAAACAAGCTATTGTTGCTTTGATGGGAAGGGTACTTTTCTGATATAAGGTATTCAACAGATTTTTCATGGAAATCATCTTCATAATTATCATACAAAGGTGAATCAATGACCATTTGACTATTAATGGCTGAAGCGATTAGTACAATAGCTGGGACAACTGGTTGTTCAGGGAAAACATCCTCATAGTCATCAAAACTTGGCAAATCATGGCACATTGGTTCATTAACAATAGGAGGGATTGATAAGCTATGAATTTGGTCATGACAAGATGCAATAATATTCTCATGATGAAATAAATCTGAATCTAAGATGACCTCTTAACTTAAAGAATCGAGAAAAGGAGGATATAAGGAAATGATGGATTGTCCACATTGATCTTTCTCTTGGGGACCTATATTTTGACATGAATGATGCATTTATTCTTCAAATTTAGGAAAATCATTATGAAACTCATCATCTAAGTCTTGCTCTCTACAATCATCCCCTTCATCATCACTAGTAGAGGAATCACTTGCTGAATCTTGAATATATGATGCATACCCCTCACAACAATTCTAAAAAATTCTTTCATCTGGATAAATTTTCTTGCATTGAGAATAAAAAACATCATGAAAGTCCTTCAAAGAGGAAATACTAGAAGCAGGGAGTGTTCTATACCATTGCCTCACATCGCCTTCCAATGAATACATGAACATTTTCATCAATATATCTTCATGATGAATGTCAAGTTGTTGCATCAAAACATGAAATTCATGAACATGCTCAATAGGGTTGTCATTATCACCTTCATAAAATCTGGGCAACAGATCTTGCCATTCATCAATTTGAGGCACAGGATGTGGATAGCCATCTATGGTTGAGAAATTGAGTGGGGCAAACCTCCTAGCTAGGATAGCCTTCATATCCATTTGATTTGCCTCATCCCCAGTGGAGTCACCAACATATTCTGAACAATGGAGTCGCCATGGTGAATGTGCAGTCTTGAAGGTGTCCAACTTCAATCACCATCTAAAGTTGTAGCTGTGTAGTGTCATTCTTCCCAGGGATCTTTTCAATCTGCTCAAATCTGTCCCCGACAACGGTGCCAAAATTTTTAGCACTAAAAGTCACACTTTGACTACTAAAGTGTAAGCTTAGCACCCATAAGAATGTAAAAGATAATTTGGTTTTGAATAGGTGGATCAGAAAGATGGAGAAATAAAGAGAGAAGGTTGCAAGTTGCAGATCAGTATGCTACACCAATGGGCAATGGAGTCACACACATCCTACTCATCGAAGGCACAAAAGCTGCTCAACAGAAAACAAGATTATATGCTGATAGGTGGAAAAAATGAAGAAGGAAAGCGTAAGATAGAATGTTCAGTAAATAAAGATCCTCTCAATTTAATGAATCAACAAATACTTGAATATAAACAATGACTGATGGGAAAAATACAACAGATCCTCTGTTTCTTAGGGATCCATAAATCATTGGCAGCCTTTGATCCTCAAATCTGCAATATATTCAAATAATAAGAAACATAGACAAAGGTTTACAATTTGAAATCATAGCTCTCATGAGTCTTCATTAACAGTAATTCTTACAATCATAAAATGCCCACATGCTTACAAATGAACACACACAAGAAACTGCCTATTCCTACTCGCTCTAGCCTCTCTTGGCTCATCAATCCCCCTCTTCAAGAGATATCTCCTTATTTAAATAGACAATAGCATACAAATGAACTAAGGAGGTTGAATCCCATCTCCTCCATTGGATTCTAAGCCTTGGATATAGGTGGCAACAGTCAAAGAGACAAAAATCCAACAAATTGTTGATTTTCAGGAATTTGTTGGAAGTCATTAATAAATTGTTTCCACCTCATGCATGAGGCCTTTGATGGAGATAAATATTAGGTACAGGTGTCCCTTGACATATAAATGATCCTTGAGAAGTCATTCTAACTCTCTTTGACATGTGGCAACCTCCCCACAAGGCGAATATCAAAACTGTGACCGCTACAGGAAATTAGTACACAACGCCACTGTGCAGAGTATGCAACGCCTACTTTTATATCCAATATCTCTCAAACCAAAACACATTTTGAAAAACTGAGAGAGGTTTTTGTTATTTGGAATGTTATGAACACAAACCTCCTCCAGTTTTCAAAATTACATTCTCAACTGTTCATAATACAAGTTTCAAGTTAATGACTCAAAAATGGTAAAATAACTCTGCACAATTCGTATTCTGCCAGAATATTACGCAGCGCCTGTAGGTAGCGCCACTTACGTTGTGTTTATGTGAAGATTAGGTAGCATTGTAAAAAATGCAGTGCCTTCAATCTTGAAAGTGTGTAGAGAAATTTGTAGTCTTTCATGATGACAAAACCATTTCAATTAAGTGCCTTGATTATATAATGGATAGTGCCTTTTACCACTGGGGAAACTAACACTTAGCAAAAACCCAAAACTCAGATAGTTAGGCCTCTTCTAGCTGCAAATGATTGTGCTAACACTATCTTCTGATTCAAAAGATTGTTATTTCCAGCAGTCTTAATATATTTTTCAGCCTCTTTGTGGAAATCAACATGTTGAATTACATTAAAACAAGGATGCAGTGGAAGGGGTGAAACATGATTGTTGTTTTATGCATGTTTTTGAGGATCCATTTGCATTTTTGTTGGAGGTGGTAAACCATCCCGATGTTTTTAATTTTTTGAGATTTGAATTTGTAGATAAATTTTTGAATGAATTATCAGTAAACAGGATTTGGAGCAAGCATGTGCAAAGAAATCAAACAGTGGATAAAGTGCTTGCATAGTTGCATTGGCATTTTGATTTCACTTCATTTTCAGTTTTTTCTGCAGTTAGGGTAGGTAGGTGTAAATAAGCTCAGCATGGCGAGCTTTTCTTTCAACATTTTTCAGTTTGGGTTTGGTTCAGTTTCAAAATAAGTTGGTGATGAAACAAATTACAGGTTGCAGATCACAGTATATTGCTTGGGAACAAACCAATGAATAAGACACCTAGTCTATTGTTATTTGCTACCTCATAGGGAGGATAACATCCCCATTGGATCTAGTTGTTAGCACCATGATTTTTAAAGTAGAGTTATAGGGTTGTCAGCAGTTTACAAGGTCATGCCTTGGTATTGAGAATACCAATGCATTACAACTTGAGTCAGTTGAGTGTGTGTGTTCATTTTAAAGAGTTATGTATCATAAATCTTGTCATGGTCATTCAATCATTTTCAAGTAAGATTTATTTGGAATATGAAAAATATTCAAGTCATAGGTATATGTGGGGTGTCTTTTGATGATGTAATGGGACAAAATAACACATGATGTATTGAAGGGTCATCAAAGATCGTTATGAAATTCCTTATTACCTATGAAGTGGAGGAAATACCCAGAGTAAGCAGCCCAACCACAATATAAGCTCTAGAAGACCACCTGTACCTACTTTGCATACACAACCTATTGAACATTCAACTCAGGAAATACATGAAGATCAGGTGTAGCTAGAGGATAAAGAACAAATTATCAAAGAATTACAAGAGCATCTTAAAGAAGCCAAGCATGTCATAACACAGTATTTCAACAAAACAGGGAGATGAAGAGGAAATTGGTTGAAAATACACATGACATGCAAACATCAAAAGATGCATTAATTCCAAGGAGGCATTCAATTCTGAAGGTTCCAAAAGTTTTAAAGGGCAAAGAGGTCAAACAAAGTCCTAAATTGGTAGATTTAACTAAACCTACATCTCCAATGACAAGGGATTTAGCTAAAAGGACGAGTCTATACTTTAAACTTGCATAGGTGGTTGAGATCTAGTTTCATGATTGCACCAATTTGTTTTTTGAAGAACCCTTGAAAATACACCAGTTTTGAGTTTTGCAGAAATTGCATTGTACAGAATTTGTGTAGCGACCTGGCACTATGCAAATTATGCAGGCATATTTAAAGATGATAAATATTGGGAAATGATCGGTGTTTGGACCAGAAGTCATGAACAACCTCCACAGATGTTGTTTCCACCATTTGGATGAGTTTTGAAGAAAAAACTAACTGTGTTGTGCAAATCACGCTACAAAAATGTTGAAGGTCACATTTACACAGCGCATCACACTAGTGCGCTACACAAATTTCTGCAAGCATATTTAAAGATGATAAAAATTGGAAAATTATTGGTGAGTGGCTCAACAGTCTTGAATATCCCCCACAGATGTTGCATCCACAATTTGGATGAGTATTGAAGCAAAAACTAGCTGCATTGTGCAAAGTGTGCTACGCAAATGTTGAAGGTCAGATTTACACAACGCATCACACCGGTTCGCTACGCAAGTGTTGTAGGTACAAAGAGGGTTAAAGTACTTTGGGAAATGATTGGTGGATGATATAGTAGTGATTTTCATCCTCCATCAATGTCACAACCACTTCCTAAATGAATTTTAATTAATAAATCAAACACGCTACGAAAAGTCTGCAGGGCACGCTACACAAGTTCTGGAAATGATTGGTTTTGCTGTCACCTTCAAGATAATTTCATGAGAAACTGGAGAGGAGTTTGGAAAACAACAGAGAGTATTTTGTGAAGAATTATCTCAGTAAAAAAAACCTCTCTCATTTTTTACATAGGTTTCATATTTTGAGAGATTAGAATGAATTTTTACCACCCATTTTTCTATATTCTATCATTTAATGTTTTCTTGTTTTAATCATCATCTTTGGGCACATATCCCGAGAATATGGAGAAGAATTTTAAAAAACAGGGAGAGGTTTTTCTCAAGAATGGGTTCATACCAAAAAACCTCTCCCCGTTCTATAATAAATACTATGATTCGAGAGATATGATGTTACCTTTGACCCCTATATTCCAACAAAACAAATATGTTATTTTTAACAAGTAGTTTACAAATTGTCTTCTTTTATATGTAATCAGATCCAAAATCATAGGATAGAAGGGTAGTTCGAATTCTATATCTTAGTAAGGGAGGGAAGATATTTGGCAGAACTATAGTATTTTTTATCTTCATTGTAAATTTTTGAATCTGAATGAAATGAAAATGTAGAAGTCTTGAACCTTCATGAAAAATATTCTAATGGTTATGACCTGATAGTCTGTTTATTATATTTTGTATGTATCTCTTATGTCCCTACTTGCATCTCATTTTTTCCTCTGTTTAAATTGATATTTAAGAGTGTAGAATTCATCTAAATGGTTCTCTAGACTCAAATAATTTAAACTATGTCCTTTCTTCCTAACTAGGTCAAAATTCATCTATATGGTGCTCTGATTCTGTTATGTGTTGCCTTTTTCCTCTTTCACCCCCTACAACAAATTCAAAATTGAAGTTTTCATCCACCTAATTTATCCTTTGTTCCTCTGAAAGGTTCTACCTACCAGTCATTTGTTTTCATTTGTTTTCAGGGTTTGACTCTATAGACCAATGGTATTTTTCCTTTTTCCCAACCAGACCCCATTTTCTACCCTATCCTCATCAATGATATAGCCATTGTACCGATTAGATAGCCTGTCATTATTGAATGAGCTATAAAGAGAGATCCCTCTCTGGGTTGGAAGGGCTAGCTTTCATCTTGTAAGTTGGTTTATGGTTACCTCTATGAATTGCCTCCACTGCCAGGGAAATTTACAGAGTGTTAACACCATATAAGGGGCATTCTTCGATATATTGTAGATAAGGTAACCTCTACAAGTATTATATCCTCCTCGACTTGGAAATATTTGGGTTTTCCCAAGACTGTGTTAGATATTTGTGACTTGCTGACTTTCGACAGAATTACTGCATGGGAGCCTTGGCCTCCCCCATGTTATGCTGCTTAGATCAACATTCTCGAGTATTGTTTAATCTCTTTTCTGACTCTTTCAAAAAGATTTTTTTTTTTCGAGTGAACTTGTCTCTTTCAAACTAATTAATTTGATTTGAAAGGACGTCTATTTGGTGTAAGTTTAACCCTTTTTCATATCAAGTAGATTAATTTTGAAAAGGGTACACTCTATCACTAGTGGCTAGAAGAGTTCTCCTGGGTATTGTTTTATACTTTTTCGAGCCTAGAGGACTAAATTTTTGGAAAAGGACATTCTTTGGCATTAAGTTGTAATTGGACTCCATTATCCTTCTTTCAGTATTGATCCTATTGTCGGTTCCCTCTTTCTCACTATAAGCCTACTACCTTAGTAGTTTGCATCATCAGCCAAGTAAAGCCTTGTTTATATCCTTTGCATCTTGACACCATGTACCCCAAGAGGAAACATTCCCTTGAGTGTCCATATCCTGCATGCACCCCCTTGCATTGATCATAGGTATGTTCCACTATTGGAACTAGTTTCTTACTCGCGACACTTATTTCCTCCTCTGTATCATAACATTCATTTGTCTATGAAAAAAACAAAAAAATACAGGCAGGAAAATAATATTATCTCATGTTGGTAGCAGTCGTGTTGCCTTTGAACAGAGACAAACTTTTGAGTCCACTTGTCATCCGAAGTTTGGGTTTAGCATGACCTTAGGAAGATGATATTGTTACTATATTCTACTCCTCTGACTGGTTACTCTTCCATTCCCTATGGAGAGTTTGATTGGTGCCTCCTGCATCACAAATTTTCATCATTGAGTCTATGTTGCCAGATTCTTCCATATGTTTCATGCTCTTGTGCAAAGGATGTCTATAAGCCTTTGTCGACCATTTCTCAGAACTCTTGAATTTTCATGTTGGTCATACCCTTAGTGTATCTCAAAGTTACATGAATTTGTAGTCCTATAGTGCACGCTGGTCCTACTTTCATTATGGGTAGGTCCTACTATTGGGATGAGAAAACAGTAGAAAGAATCATAGAGTTACTGCGTGAATACAGTGACCTGTTTCCAACAACATTTAGAGAGATGAAAAGAATATCAGGGGAGCTAGGCAAGACGAAGATAACCCTCAAATCTAAGGCTAGACCTATCAGGAAAAGAACTTAGAGACTGAATCCAGTGTATAAGCAGAAAGTGAAATCAAAAATTGACTGAATGTTGGAAGCTGGTATCATAGAACCAGTAGAGGAATCTGAATGGATCAGTCCTATGGTAGTCCAAGAAAAGAAGCAAGGGGGGATAAATATTTGTGTATATATGAGGAAACTTAATGGTTCTTGCTTACATGACCCTTTCCCTACCCCTTTTACAGATGAGGTCTTAGAGAATGTGGGAGTCCATGAAGCGTATGCATTCACAGATGGATTCTCAGTTACCATCATAATAAAATAGCTCCAAAGGAAAGGTATAAGACTACTTTTTCTATAGAATGGGGATCCTACTAGTATACAGTCATGCCATTTGGGTTGATGAATGCACCAGCCATTTTTTCAAGAGTAGTCATAGCTTCTTTTAAGGAATTTGTACATCAGTTTCTAGAAGTATATATAGATGACTGGACTATATATAGTCTTTTGAAGGACCATGTAGAAGTGTTAAGACTAATGTTGGAAAGATGCAGACAATGTCAGATATCATTAAACATCAAAAAATGCATTTTTGTTACATCTTTTGGAATATTTTTGGGACATCTAGTATGTAAACAAGGTTTACTAGTGGACGCTGCTGTTGGTCACTATAATTGCTTAATTAATTTCAAACAACCAAGTGAAACATAAATTATCAACCCAGGGAAGTCTTTTGTTTCAAAGATAGCTGCGCACTATATATGCTCAATTCCAAAAGCACTTAGTGTTGTAGTAAAGA
>SNQJ01S0016257.1:11043-23281 GCA_010110895.2 Picea sitchensis
ATAATTAATGTAAGAGGGCTTCTTAGAAGGTTCTACTTCTAGAAGATTCCTCCTCTAGAATGTTCTTAGGAGATGATAACATTATATAAAGGGGTTCAAGCAATGTAATGAGACATGAAGAGAAATATTGTATTTGGAGCTGAAGCTCATTAGGAGGTTGCCCCCTCGAAGAGGCAAGTGAACAGGAGATGATCCCTTCCATAATAGGATCCATTGTATGGTGTTTCCCTACCTCAAGGGTTTGGTAATAATATAGTGTGGTTTCTTATATCTTGTTTTGTGGATCTATTGTGTATTCAGTATTTGTGGTGATTATATTGGTAGATCTATTCAGGTTCTTAACACTTTATACTTTAAGGAATATTAATATAATATTCCTTTGCGTTTAAGCCCCCTTAAGTTATTCCATTATCCTCAACTTGTATTCCCCCTTTCCCTAACTAATGGAGTTTATTCCCCCATACTCTTTTACATGGTTCTTCTGTCGCAGTGATGTGTTTTCATTAAGATTTTCATGTTATTACATTTACTTTTGCAATACATGTGTACTGGACTTTTTTCATCCACGATCACTAGCCTAAAAAACACAAACATATATACAAAGGTTCTCTAGCCTCAAGATCATGTTCTTAATCTAATGTGCACGGAATCATGGGATGTGTGCACTCTTTTTTTTGTGTGTCATACTTGCGCACTTACACAGGTGCGCACTATACTATAGAATGTGCAAAAAAAAGTATGTCCAAGACTTGATACAAACATCTCACTAGCTTATATACATATGTACTTTTATATTTACATTTACAGTTGGAGTTCAGATTAGGGGTGTTACATTCCCCTCCCCCATATTTATGGACTTTTCTCAATGCAGTATATAGATATATACATTCAAAACTTCAAAAGTCTTCAAAAATATGTGAGTACTCTACCCACATAGAATCCTAAAGCTCCCAAGTTGCATCCTCAAGACTGTACCAGGTCCATTGGACCTTTACTATCCCTATGGCTCGATTTCGGAGTTTCTTGATCTTCTGGTCCAATATGCACACTGGATTCACTTGAAACTCATCTTCTTGCTCCACCTGAATCACATTCCAATCAATGACATGATTAGCATCAGGAACATACTTTTTAAGCAATGATACATGGAATACATTATGAATACACATTGATGCAGGTAAGGCAATCATGTATGCTATAGGCCCAATCCTTTCCAGGATTTAAAACATCCCACAATAACGAGTTGCCAACTTTGAACAATTTCCCAACTTCATGGAACTTCTCTTGTCCTTTACCTTTAAGAGCACATGGTCACCCACTTTAAATTCTCTGTGAGTTCTGCCTTTATCAGCATAACTTTTATGTTTATCTTGGGAAGCCTTTAAATTCTATTTTATTTTCATCATTTTCTCTTCCATTTCCCTGAGTAATTATGGCCCAACTACTACTTTGTCTATTGGGTTGTCCCATCTTACCGGTGTGTTTCACTTTCTTCCATAAAGCATATCAAATGGGCTCATCATTAAATATGTTTGGTACCCATTGTTATAAGCAAACTCTACCAAACACAAATAATCCTCCCATTTGGATGGTTTATCCATCACATACATTATTATCATGTCTTCTATCACCTGATTCACCCTTTATATTTTCTCATCTGACTCTAGATGATAAGTTGTGCTAAAATGCATATTTGTTCCAAATCCCTTGAATAATCCTTTCCAAAAATTTGATGTATCTTTTGGATCTTTTTCAGACACAATTGTCTTGGGTATTCCTTGTAATCAAGCTATTTCTCTCATATAAATATCAACTATGTTAGTTTCCTTGTAAGTGAGCTTTACTGGAATAAAATGGGCAGATTTGGTAAGCTTATCCACCACTACCATGATAGAATCATGTTGCTTTCTAGTTCTAGGTATTTTAGTAATAAAATCCATCATTACAGCTTCCCATTTCCACTCAAGAATGGGAAATGGTTGTAGAAAAATAGCTAGGTGTCTATGCTCATCCTTGACCTTCTGACATTCCAAACACCTAGAAATAAAATAACAACTTTTTTCTTCATGTCTAGCCAATAATATTGTCTCTTGACAGCTACAATAGATTTTTGGTAACCTGGGTGCCCAACATAAGGCACATTATGCATTTCTTTTAAAATCATATTTTTCAATCCTGAGAATTTCGCACATAAATTATTCCCCAATACATCAGAATTTCATCTTTTTCTAGCTTATATTCTTCACTTTTCTACTGCAAAATACCATGTTGTAATTTTGTCCTTATATCCATGTATGGTAAATCTTAGTTTGAAACCTTTAAGATTATTCCTTTCAAATATGATTGGTACATGCTAATGGTTGTAGCATGCATCTCATGCATCCTTCTGCTGAGTGCATCAGCCACCTTGTTCTCTTTCCCCTTGATATGCTTTACATCAAAGTCATATTCACTAAGGAATTCCAACCACCTGCTTTATCTGGCATTTAGAGTTGGTTTTCCAAATAAATATTTCAGACCACTATGGTTTATCCTCAACTAAAATATTTTTTCCATGAGGTAGTGCCTCCGCATCTTCAAGTCATGCACTATGGCTGCCAATTCCAAATCATGATTAGCATCGTGCCTTTCATGCTCATTTAATTTCCTTGATTCATAACACACCACGTACCCATTTTGACTAAGGACTACACCAAGCCCTTCTTTACATGCATCAATGCATACAATGAAGTCTTCATTTGGATCAACAATCCTTAGTATTGGAGCAATTTTTAATAAACGCTTCAAGTGTTGGAAACTCCTTTCAAAATCCGATGTCCACTCAAACTTCACACCCTTCTTCTGCAAGAAAGTGATTGGGTGTGCAATATTTGAGAATCCCTCAATGAATCTTATGTAGTAACCTGCAAGTCCCGTGAATGATCTCACCTTAGAGACATTCCTTGGTTTTTTCCACCTCTCAATGGCCTTGATATTTTCTAGTTCCACTGCCATTCCTTCCTCTAAAATGATATGGTCCAAATAATGAATTTTCTTCCGATGGAATGCCAACTTTCTCAATTTGGCATACAAATGATGCTCCCTCAATACATGTAACACCATTTTCAAGTGTTTCTCATGCTCTTCTTCATACTTAGAATATATAAGAATGTCATCCAGGAAGACAATGACAAACTTATCTAAGTATTCTTTGAAAACACCATTCATTAGACACATGAATACAACAGGTGCATTTGACAACCCAAATGGCACTACTGTGAACTCATAATAGCCATACCTAGTTCTAAAGATAGTTTTGCTAATGTCTTCATCTTTAATTCTTACCTGATGATAGCTTGACTTGAGATCAATCTTAGAGAACATTTTTTCATCTTTCCACTAATCAAAGAGGTCATTTATCCTTGGCAAAGGATACTTGTTCTTCACGGTTACCTTGTTCAATTGCCTGAAGTCAATGCAAAGTTTCAATGTTCCATCCTTTTTCTTCACAAATAATATTGGAGCACCCCAAGGTAACACACTTGGGTGTATATAGCCCTTCTTCATAAGCTCTTCAAGTTTCATTTGTAATTTCTTTAGTTCTGATGTACACATCCTGTAAGAGGTCTTGGATATTGGGGTTGCTCCAATGATCCGAATGGATCTTTTAAATGACAATGGTTGAGTTATTTAGCATGTGTTAATTAACCATTTAGGAATTTGAATGAAGGAGGAAGAATTATAGAAGAAGCGTAATAGCCATATAAACATATACATATCTGAAATAAAGCATGAGGATCAGCAAACCATAAACACCAATGTGATAACAGAGTTCGACAATATCGCCTACATCTCTGGGCCTTTGTCTCAGTGGGTGAGGCTTTCTTATTTATGTTCTAAGATTTAAAAGTACACCACACAGAGCCAAAAAGGTTACAAACTGATCTGGTCTTGTTCTACCAAATCTCTAAAACCCAACAAAATAAACAACACTAAAATCGTATGACCGAGGCTCCCAGAAATGGCCCACAAAGGTGCTCTCCTCAACAGCTTCTCTGCATAAAAATGGATTTGGCTTGGAAAATATTCAGCATAAACCTATTATGAACCTCCCCAAAATGGCTTCAAGAAACCCTAGTTTATATATATTTGAAGTTGGTAACCATCTCCCGGCTTCTCCCCAAGATCTGGCCTCAAAAAGGACCCAATATCCCCCAAAAAGACCAAAATATCCTAAAATTGTTGATAAAATACCAATAAAATCACTATTATAATGTAAAAAAACCCACTTTATGTCAAATATGGGCACAACCCCTTTTTTTCTCGGCTCATGGTCGTATGGGCAGTCTCCATGTGGCCTCGAACTAGGTTGTTGGTGCACTAGCCCCTCTCGATCTTGGCCCCCCTAGTCGCATTGATTCCCATATGTTCAGAACTTGGAGCTCCATGCGTCATATATACAGGTATAGCCCTATTCCGTTAGCCCCTGGTTGACAGTCTAGCCCGACTGACTGGGGCTAACTGCAGTCTAGGTCATGTGGAGTGGAAAAAGGAGTAGCCTAAAAACCGGGGGCTAGTCTCTTCGTATTTGTGCCAACAGATTACAAAGGAGTGGGGCTGATTAAAATGGGCATATATGATGTTACGACCGGGGGTTGGGGCTAGGCCCCAACCCTTATTTCCGCTGACTATACCATAGTTCAAGTTTAAATAAAACTTTACCACATTACATTTCAAGGACCACCGAGGGCGGGATGGCTATCCCGTCCCTGCCATGTCACTAGCTCGACCAGAGGTCACGGGTTCAAATCCACCGTGCTCCAAACATGTTTTTCAATGAAACTTTAACCAATCAATGGGTGACATGTGGCAGCCCATGTCTGGGCCACGTGGCACCCAACCATTCGCCGAAATCAATGTCATGTGTTAATCGTCTATTGGTCCAGTTGTCTGTCCTATCACCTGCCATGTGTTGTACCTACCACATCATCAGTACGGATGTGTCACATTTTGTACCTACCACGTCATCAATACAGATGTGCCATGTGTCACCCTTGTAGTGGTGACACATGTCACTCCCTTATAGGTCCACCTGTCACATCAATTTCCCAGTCAACCTCTTTCCATGTTAGTGCCACATACTATTCCATGTCAGTGCCACGTACCCTGCCACGTTAGTTATATGGTCGTACGACCTATACAGTCAGTTGCCACATGGCACTGTATGGACTGTACAATCAACATTTTTTTGCATGTTTAGCCAAATGAACAGATCATGATATATGGAGCGTACGACGTTCGTTTTAACCTGTTCAAGTTTCATTGGGTTCGTATCGATGAGGCCTACACACACATCCGTTTTGAAGCCATTCTAAGAAATTTTATTTTTAGGCCTTTCTAAGCCCCATCAAGCTCCTGGATCCAATTATGGATCATCCAGGCATCAAATTGATGAAGAAATCAATATCTATCTTGGGTGGTAATCCTATTACTTCTTTAAACACATTTTCAAACTCCTTTAGGTTTCCATAATCTTCAATATTTGGCACCTTATCTTTAGTTGTCTCTTCCATATGTGTTGCAAATATTTGATACCCTTTTCTGTAACTTTTCTTCAGCTTCAAGGTTGAAACTTCTCTAACGTTTACTGCCCTGGGAATTTCTTGTACTTCCCTTAAGTTCCCTTCCTCATCTAAGAAATTAAATGCCTTATTACAATGGTCTGGGACAACATGATGTTGTTCCAACCAATCCATACCAATTAGGAAGTCATAGGAACCTAAAGGTATGATGTTCAAATATTCCCTGGTGCTCAGTCCATTCATGTCCATTGGACAACCCTTAACCATCTCATCAATTTTTATTTTAGCTCTTGTAGCCAACTTCACCAACCAATATTTTCCAAGATTTCTTCTTGGTGAATGAAAACTTTCCACCATCCTAGGATCTAGATAACTATGAATATCTCCAGAATCAATTAAAATATAAATGGTTTGGTTATTGATCTCACCTTCCACTTGTATCATATGTGACAGAAAATCATCTTGCTTGTTGTCCAGGGTTGTGTATATATTAGGTACATTTATGCTCATGTCCTCCACTATATCACTTTGTTGTACATGGTGAACAATCCTCACTTTTTCATCTATGTGAGGGAAATCTCTATACATATGATCCCCCCCACAACCCCAACATTGAATAGGTGGTTTCCTTGGTTTTTTCCCTTCCTGATCATTCTAGGTTCTTTAGAATTTGGTTGTACCAGAGAGTTATTTCTGAAGAATGGTGTCTTAGATCCCTACTTCCTCTGTTCCACTTTTCTTTTCTTCTTTTCTTCCCAATATTTTTGGTAAGTTGTTCTTCCTTTATGCTGATCATAAATGCACTTATCCCTTCTTATAGTTTCCTCCAATGTTTTGGGATCATCATATTGTATCTTCTCACTGATAAATGATGGCAGACCACTCAAATACCTGTAAATATTAAATTGTTCATCATTGATGAAGGAAACAATGTATTTCAACAGCTCTAAAAACCTTCTTTCATAATCATCTATGGTCATACTCCCAAGCATGAGTTCAAAGAAGTCCTTCATTTTCTTATCATAGTATATTTTAGTCAAGTATTTCTTTTGAAAATACCTCTTGAATTCCCTCCAAGTAACCTTCTTCTCATCAATGTGTTGTACCTGCACAAATTGGTCCCACCACATTTATTATTTTCCCTTGAGATGATAAATAGCAATTCTACCTTCTTCCTGTGAAGAGTAATTATGCAACTGAAAATACTTCCTCATGCCTAGAAGCCATATCTTTGCATCCTCATCCTTTTTGTGCTCACCATCAAATATACGAGTCTTGATTTTGTTCATTTCTCTCTGTAGCTCATCCACCCCAGATATATTATGTTTCCTAATAGGGGATGGACTTGAACTATTGTGTGCTCTTCTTTTTTAATGCCTTGGGGAGTGATGTTGATGCCTACCATCACTTCTTGTTCTTCTCCTCTCATCATGAGACCTATGGCTCCCTAATTTGCTTGACTCAATATCCTTATATGTAGTCTTATCTATTGTGTCCAAGATCTGCATTAACTTGATGTTGAAGACCTCTTCCTGCTCCTTGGATTTCATAAGCCTCTCATTATAATATTTATAAATTTTGACATCGTTTTGCAAAATTTTTATGGTCTATACCAAGTTCATGATTTCTTCCTTACCTTCTCCATGTCCATTTGAATTTGTACCTTCATTACACATATTGACATACATCCCCCTAATCTCATATTCATGGTTGTAATCCCCCTGTGCATATTCCATGATTATGAACCTTGGTTTTATCCTATTCATATCTAAATGTTGTTAACTCTGCAAAATGTGCAACCAACAAAATTTGTTAGGCTAAATAATTTAACAAATTCATGAAATTATGTACAATTTTGTTCCAATAATGCATTAGAATTATTTCTTCTGAATTATTGTGAAATTAATTGCCCAGATAAATTGTATGGGTGGATATATGGATTCCTCTATCCAATACCTTTACAATGATTGCTTCCTTGCTCAATTATGAGTCTTGAGAAGAAAGTTATGGCCATTTGAATATTACCCATGAATCCCTTATGTTCACATCTTAACCAAGTGCAAATATGAATTGTATTTATGCTTCTTTGTTTCTTCCCTTCTATAGTTTTGGTGGGATCCCAATTGGATTCCTTCATCATCATAATTTGGAAAATCTGACCAATTTTCACCTCTTTCTAAGTTCTAGTCTGCTAGATACAGCGTGCTTAAGTTTCAGGCCAATTAATATTATTTGGCCCTAAATGCTACAGGTACCTTCTATACCTTCTTAAACATTTTTAACATGCCCCGAATTTTAATTCAGCTCCATGTTAGAAACCAAATATCAATATAGCATAGAAAAACCTCAGAATAAGTATTCAATGCCTTGAAAAAGAGAGAAATTCATATAATAAGCCTCTTCGAGGGGGTAACCTCCTTATTCCCACATAAATGTCCAAATACAAGATGATTCCAAATGAAAATGTCTCCTTGGTATATATAGGAGACTAGGAGGTATAATTACAACTAATGGACTAAAGCTGACATAAATAAAATAACATTAATAATGTAATATGCCCCAATTAAGGGGTAATGAGCCATTATTTAGGGCTTAACGTGCCCCTCCCCTTGAGACAAGTGTTGTCTACAATGCTTGAGTAACTCTAGATGCTTCTGTATAAAAGACTCATCTTCCCAAGTGGAATCTTCAGTCGATAGTTTCCCCCATTTAATGAGATACTTTGAAATGGATCTATTCCTCAGTTGGGGAATTCTTGTGTCAGTGATGGCTTCAGGATCCAATATGATTTTTTATTCCTCATCAAGTTCTGGAAATATAGTTTGAACTAGGATCTTGCCACCTATAACCTTCTTTAAGCATGAAACATGGAAAATTGGGTGTACTCATGAAGATGCAAGAAACTCCAATTTGTATGCCATAGTACCAATCTTTTGCAACACCTTATAGGGGCCATGGTAATTTGGTGACAATTTATTATCCTTATTGTCTTTCTTGAGGGAAATCTATTTGTATGGTTGTATTCTTAAAAACACCCAATCCCCTACTTCAAAACTTCTTTCACTACGATGTTGATATGCTTGTTGTTTCATNAAAAGATCCTCCCCTTATTCTCCTCAACGGGCCAACTACTGCCTTAGATTAGGCAGCGCTCCCTTAGAAGGGGCATCAGAGCACTGTAGCGCTCCCTGGTAAGCTTTAAGGGAGCGCCAGTGCCTTCAAGATGAGAAGTGCTCCTTCAGAGGGGGCTGGGGAGCGTTATAACACTCCCTGAAGCCTTGTAGGGGAGCGCCAGCACTTGTAGGGCTTAAGTAGGGGAGCGCTCCTCCTAAAAACCTTTGTTTTAGGGCTCTTTTCAGGTGTCAAGAGTTATTTGACTTCAGTAAACCAGTTCTCCTCCTTCAAATCAAGCATATGAGATGTTATAAGTGTCTTCTTAGTGTCGTCGACATGGCAATATGTCTGAGCATCATTTGCGACACTTGTGACCAACTTGCGACACTTGCGAAAGTTGTAAGGAAGGTGCGACACTTACGACGATTGAGAGGGATATGCAACACTTATCCAGCTGAGCAATTTTTACGTGTAACAACCACGTCATTAGTATGGATGTGCCACGTGTCACCCTTGTAGTGGTGACATGTGTCACTCCCTTATAGGTCCACCTGTCACATAAATTGCCCAGTCAGCCTCTTTCCACGTTAATGCCACATACTATTCCATGTCAATGCCATGTACCCTGCCATGTTAGCTATATGGTCATATGACCTATACAGTCAGCTGCCACGTGGCACTGTATGGACTGTACAATTAGCATTGTTTTTCCTGTTTGGCCAAATGAACAGATCGTTATATATGGAGTGTACGATGTCCATTTTAACCTATTCAAGTTGTGTTGGGTTTGTATCGATGAGGCCTACACACACGTCCGTTTTGAAGCCATTCTAAGAGCTTTCATTTTTAGGCCTTTCTAAGCCCCATCAAGCTCCTGGATCCAATTCTGGATCATCCAGGCATCAAATTGATGGAGAAATCAATATCTATCTTGGGTGGTAATCCTATTATTTTTTTAAACACATTTTCAAACTCCTTTAGGTTTCCATAATCTTCAATATTTGGCACCTTATCTTTAGTTGTCTCTTCCATATGTGTTGCAAATATTTGATACCCTTTTCTGTAAATTTTCTTCAGCTGCAAGGTTGAAACTTCTCTAACGGTTACTGCCCTGGGAATTCCTTGTACTTCCCTTAAGTTCCCTTCCTCATCTAAGAAATTAAATGCCTTATTATAATGGTCTGGGACAACATGATGTTGTTCCAACCAATCCATACCATTTAGGCAATCATAGGAACCTAAAGGTATGATGTTCAAATATTTATCGGTGCTCAGTCCATTCATGTCCATTGGACAACCCTTAACCATCTCATCAATTTTTATTTTAGCTCTTGTAGCCAACTGCACCAACCAATATTTTCCAAGATTTCTTCTTGGCGAATGAAAACTTTCCACCATCCTAGGATCTAGATAACTATGAATATCTCCAGAATCAATTAAAATATAAATGGTTTGGTTGTTGATCTCACCTTCCACTTGTATCATATGTGACAGAAAATCATCTTGCTTGTTGTCCAGGGTTGTGTATATATTAGGTACATTTATGCTCATGTCCTCCACTATATCACTTTGTTGTATATTGTGAACAATCCTCACTTTTTCATCTATGTGAGGGAAATCTCTATACATATGATCCCCCCCACAACCCCAACATTAAATAGGTGGTTTCCTTGGTTTTTTCCCTTCCTAATCATTCTAGGTTCTTTAGAATTTGGTTGTACCAGAGAGTTATTTCTGAAGAATGGTGTCTTAGATACCTTCTTCCTCTGTTCCACTTTTCTTTTCTTCTTTTCTTCTTTTCTTCCCAATATTTTTGGTAAGTTGCTCTTCCTTTATGCTGATCATAAATGCACTTATCCCTTCTTATAGTTTCCTCCAATGTTTTGGGATCATCATATTGTATCTTCTCACTGATAAATGATGGCAGCCCACTCAAATGCCTGTAAATATTAAATTGTTCATCTTTGATGAAAGAAACAATGTATTTCAACAACTCTAAAAACCTTCTTTCATAATCATCTATGGTCATACTCCCAAGCATGAGTTCAAAGAAGTCCTTCATTTTCTTATCATAGTATATTTTAGTCAAGTATTTCTTTTGAAAATACCTCTTGAATTCCCTCCAAGTAACCTTCTTCTCATCAATGTGTTGTACCTGCACAAATTGGTCCCACCACATTTATTATTTTCCCTTGAGATGATAAATAGCAATTCTACCTTCTGCCTATGAAGAGTAATTATGCAACTGAAAATACTTCCCCATGCCTAGGATCCATATCTTTCCATCCTCATCCTTTTTGTGCTCACCATCAAATATACGAGGCTTGATTTTGTTCATTTCTCTCTGTAGCTCATCCACCCCAGATATCTTATGTTTCCTGATAGGGGATGGACTTGAACTATTGTGTTCTCTTCTTTTTTAATTTCTTGGGGAGTGATGGTGATGCCTACCATCACTTCTTGTTCTTCTCCTCTCATCATGAGACCTATGGCTCCCTAATCTGCTTGACTCAATATCCTTATATGTAGTCTTATCTATTTTGTCCAAGATCTACATTAACTTGATGTTGAAGACCTCTTGTTGCTCCTTGGATTTCATAAGCCTCTCATTATAATATTTATAAATTTTGACATCGTTTTGCAAACTTTTTATGGTCTATACCAAGTTCATGATTTCTTCCTTACCTTCTCCATGTCCATCTGAATTTGTACCTTCATTACCCATATTGACATACATCATTCTAATCTCATATTCATGGTTGTAATCCCCCTGTGCATATTCCATGATTATGAACCTTTTTTTTATCCTATTATGATCTAAATGTTGTTAACTCTGTAAAATGTGCAGCCAACAAAATTTGTTAGGCTAAATAATTTAGCAAATTCATGAAATTATGTACAATTTTGTTCCAATAATGCATCAGAATTATTTCTTCTGATTTATTGTGAAATTAATTGCCCAAATAAATTTTATGGGTGGATATATGGATTCCTCTATCCAATACCTTTCTAATGATTGCTTCCTTGCTCAATTATGAGTCTTGAGCAGAAAGTTATGGCCATTTGAATATTATCCATGAATCCCTTATGTTCACATCTTAACCAGGTGCAAATATGAATTGTATTTATGCTTCTTTGTTTCTTCCCTTCTATAGTTTCGGTGGGATCCCAATTGGGTTCCTTCATCATCATAATTTGGAAAATTTGTCCAATTTTCACCTCTTTCTAAGTTCTAGTCTGCTAGATACAGCCTGCTTTAGTTTCAGGCCAATTAATATTATTTGGCCCTGAATGCTACAGGTACCTTCTATACCTTCTTAAACATTTTTAACATGCCCCGAATTTTAATTCAGCTCCATGTTAGGAACCAAATATCAATATAGCATAGAAAAACCTCAGAATAAGTATTCAATGCCTTGAAAAAGAGAGAAATTCAGATAATAAGCCTCTTCGAGGGGGAAACCTCCTTATTCCCACATAAATGTCCAAATACAAGATGATTCCAAATGAAAATGTCTCCTTGGTATATATAGGAGACTAGGAGGTATAATTACAACTAATGG
>SNQJ01S0016257.1:29561-98782 GCA_010110895.2 Picea sitchensis
ATTATGTACATTCAATTTAAGTATCACGTGAAGTACTAATTTTCAATTGTTTTGTTGCACAAAAAAAAACAAATAGAATCCATTCAACACATAAGATAGGATGGCGAGGAATAAAAGGGTTGATAACAAACTTTGTGAGTATTTAAGTTTTCCGCATTTCTTAAGATTTCATGATTGTCGTGATCTTTATATTTAAATAATTAATTTACACTTTTCCATGGATGTATTCTAGTAGGCGATAATATACAAAAGGAGCCAACCCATGAATTGATAAACATTGGATTAAGTATGGGTTGTGAGTATCTGTTGAAGAATGAAAGTTTAATTGAACAATTTTTAAGTAGACATGTTGTTTAACTTCTTTTGTTTTATAATTAATGAAAACCAATAAAACTTTATATTGATTATATTGACTATGCTTTGTCATGTCGTATTAAACATGCAGGAAACAAAGTATGGAATGCAACCAATAGATGATATTTTGAGAGAATTCATGAAGCATGGCTTTGAAAGAATGTGTATTGTTTATGAAAGACTTGGTGCTAAGGTATGTTTTTTGATTTATGCAATCATGTATATTCTACTATATATATAAATGTAGATAACTTATTATAGTTTATTTATATGTTTGTAGATGGAAGATGAAGGAGCATAACATAAAAAACAAGCCAATCAAGAAAAAAATATGTTAAAAAACCAAAGTACAATGTCACCTACAAATGGTGAAGAAATGAGGCATGCATGCAGCTCAAGGGATGAAAAAAATTCAATTGATGAATGGAAATAAATATAATTAAATGTTACTGCAAGTTGTATGCTTTGGAATATTTGTCTTTGGAAATCAAGGATTTTGTTTAATGTACTCGACATACTGTCCCAATTGCATGAGGACATGTTACCGATAAGTGTAAAAATTACAAATTGGTTGCAATTTGATTATTGTGGACCTTTACGTTGTCCCTTTTTGTATGAAAATGAATCTCTTATTCATATATAATAAAATGGGTTTCTTATTTCATTGCATTGTTGAATGTTGTAAAATGTTGTGTTCCTGAATAATTAATATGTGGATGATTTGCATTGTTACAAATAACATATGTGTAATTGGTTGGATGAAACATTGATGCAATCATTATATCTAAATTTAATAACAAAAATAGAAAACAATATTATTATAAACACATATTTGATTTTGAAATGATTAATTGAAAATTTGTAAAAAACAATGAATTAAAATATACACATATTAGTGCATTGTATTTTTTTGAACACGCTAGACAGTGCGTGCCATAATATAGATTGGTGTGCTTTTAGGAGTCATATGCATTGGTTCACATTAATTATAATAACACATCGGTACGAATTATTAAGAAAATGTACCATTCCATAAACGATATAACGTATAATAATATTTATCGTTTCAAAATTGTAAAGTGATCATGTTTAAAATATATATCAGGGCATTAAAAATAATTTACAAACCAATGCATTAAGTTTATTATATGCACTGAGGTTATAAATATTATTTAGCACTAGTTCCTTTACTATAATATACGCACCAGTGCTTAGTAAAAATAATGGCACTGGCATCTCACCTCGAATATTTGAAATTTCACTACCCTTCGGTGCATATGGTAAAATAGACACTGGTACTACTAATTATACAAGCATCGGGGTACATGCTATATTAAACGCATTGGGTCTCAGGATAACTTGATCAAACTAGTGCTCACTATAACTTAAAAATACTGGGGTGTACAAATCCTAAAACACATTAGTGCTTCATACACAAACAAGGTGGACCTGGTTCGTAGAAATGATAAGAGCATCGATGCTCTGTATACAATGTAAAAGGAAGAATCAATGCGCAATAGTTATAAACGCATTGGGGGATTTTTTATTATATTAAGATCCATGGAATTTGTATTATATTAACACATCAGTGTGTTTTTATTATAGTAATGCATCGATGCATGTCTAACAATACCGCACCGGTGCATTTTTACAAGAACAACATTGAAAAAAAAAACCTCCGCTACAAACTCAACACACCCAATTTTTTTTGGTTATATCAAACATCCACTAAAACCTTTGTATTCAATAGAGGAGGTTGTAGTGGAGTTTTTTTTTAAAATTTTGCCAAATTTTGTAACACTAAAAACCTTTGCAAAACCTCCTCTAGAAGGTGTTCTCCTTGTAGTGATAGGATCCATGAAGATTCATACTTATCTAATCCAATGTCCCAAGAATGGAATTTTGGTTTTCCCGAAGATGCACTTGGAATTCTTCAATTATAATTGATTTTTCCTTAGTTCCTCAAAGAATTCTTCCAAATTCCTCTTATGGTCTTCCATATTATCACTAAATACCATAATTCCATCCAAATAGACAACCATTGAATTGTACAAGAATGGTATGAACACATCGTTGATTATGGTGAAAAGGGTAACATGGGCATTGCAAAACCCAAAAGGCATAACATGAAACTCAAAATTGTCATGCCTTGTCACATAGGTTGTGTTTGACTCATATCCTTCCACAATCCTCATTTGGTAGTATCCCTAAGTCAATTCTAACTTTGATAAAACCTTTTCCTTACCCAAATTGTCAAAACAATCTATTGCCAAAGGTAAGGGGTACTATTTCTTGATGGTTTACTTGTTCAATGCATGATATTCCAAACACATCCTTAATTCTGGCGTGTCCTTGCTCTTCTAGAAGAGGAATGGTGCACCATAGGGGGACCTAAAAGGCTTAATGAAGCTAACATCCATGAGATCACTCAATTTCCACTTCAATTTTTCCAGCTCAGGTCTAGAAATTCAATAGGGAACCCTAGCCAAAGGCTACAACCCTCATTTCATCTCAATAGGATATTCAATAGTGTGCTTGGGAAGGAGCACTTTAGGAAAAGACTCATGAATTTGGTTTGATCTAACACTTTAGCAAGTGTTGGAGGAACATACATCACCACCCCACCCTCAACCACTTCTCCAATCAATTATGCAAAACACATATAAGACTCTATGAGCCAAGCCACCCTCTTATGATAATCAATGCATAAACCATGCACACCTTTCCATTCAGATTCCTTGATATTGTACATAGAACACAAGTATTTTTTCCACCAAGTTTCACCAAATGAGCCACAAATGATATGAGAAATGAATGAGTTCTTCTTATGAATTCATGCCCAAGGATGAATTCAAATTTATACACCTGCAATATTATGAAGTTTCCACAACCCTTCAATTTATCCAACTAAATGTGAATTGATATGCAACTCCAACTACTACCTTATCCTTGGAATTGGCCATCCTAACTGAAGCACTACACCGTGATCCAACTCTAAGTTTGAGTTCACTTTCTAATTCCTTATTTAAGAAGTTCCATGAGGCACTGGAATCCACCATTCACTGTACCATTCTTCTATTGGTAATCAAGTCCACCTAACAAAGTTGATTTAGGTTTTATCCTTGGTTGCTAGCCAAGGCACCTATTCTTTATGAAGGCTCCTCTAAGAAGGGATGCTCTCTTATCTTTTCCGCATAAGCCAACAATGCACACCTTGTTAAAGGAATTGAATTGAAACAAGAAGAAACCAAATTTTTGGCTCTACCTAAAGTGGATTTCTAATGGGTACCATGCAATGCCATCTCTAGAAGGTTTATGGGGGAATGTCCAGGCTCAACTACTATTGAACCCAAGATGGTTCCAAGTGCATTCTCCATGAATTTTGTGTGAAAATTTAATCCACCAAAGTGCACTCTAAGGTGTGGTCGGACACCCAACCATGATGCTCTTAAACCAATCATGGGCTATAGAAATTACTTTGTGCAATTATACTCAACCTGCATATGAATCCAACATCTACTGAAACTGTTCTAGATGGTTATTGGAAGAAAGGTCATTCCAAGATTTTTGTTGCTAAGTGTTGCCTCCATGAGCGACTTTCCTTCCCAAAAAAATTATTTGCTAAGAAATGATTGTAAAGTTGTTTTAAACAATTCATACCACTCTCTCCAACCAAATGGTTCCTTCCTGAACATGGTGAACAAAGTCTAATAAGGTTTTGAAACAAACCTCCTATAGAAGTTTCACTCTGCAACCACCTTTGCTACAAAAAGGGGGTGACGAGTAAGCTCTGATACCACCTCTCATATCCCTAAGAGTCTTTCCCAAACATGTTTTTTCGTCATCCCTGGTTTTGTGACATTGCCTTTCCTCAACCATAGGGGCTTGAAAAACTTGCACCTACTACAAAAAGACTATGCCTCTTCACTTAAGGTCTACCAATATACACATTAAGCTATCAATTTTTTAGGTGTATAACCAAGTTCAACACAACCAATTTCTCTAACAATAGGCACACATCCAACTATGGCCTTGAAACATCCTGACAATACTTTTACACTTAGTCAATTTTCACCAATACTTAGCCATTCAAAATGACACAAGGAATAATAATATCCAACAATCACAAAGAGACACAACACAAATATATGGGAAACACCCAAGGTGGATTCCTTAACTTTATTTGTATCAATAATGTTACAAAGATAAAACAAGAGACTATGGCCAATTTCCTATGGATCTTTTATTGGCTACAATTATCTAAGGAATATTACCTACAACACTTGTTAATCCAATTGTTGAAGCTTATGCATCCTTTCCTCATGTAGGTCGTATCTCTTCAACAATTCACTAAACTAGTTCCCAAGTAGTCTATTGTGCCAACCTCAGAGTTAGTACAATCATATACATACTTTTTCACCCATATATGATTGTCTCCAATTTTGAATGACTTTGCACAAGGGAGTTGTCCTCTTTATACAATGGATGATGACTTGCCTTTGCCTTCTTCTAGGGTGTTTTCAATACACTCCATGTCCAAAGTGGATACAACATGCAATTTGACTACTAAATATGGAATGATCAGCTCCCCGGGTCCACACTCCTAGCTCATGCACCCAAGGCATCCCAATATTGCTTAAAAGAAACTTGGGATGGTTCACTACTCTATTCAATTACTGGGAAAGCATAGTCTAGTATTTTAATCTACTTTCGCCACCTTCTGTGCCTACCTTGATCGATCAGGAAGGGATGCCTATTACCATTCATAGGAAAATACCTTACACCAAGCCTCATTTTTATCCAAGGCATCCAATTCTTCAACCATGGTCTTCTTATATATTTTACTATCCTTAGAATCCACTACCTCCCTAACAATTTTAGGATCATTATCAATAATAAATAGAATAAAACCATAAAAAAAATGAAGTGAGGTATACCTTTTTGGTTGTCTTCTTTCCCAAATTGATCTCCTCAAGGTTGGATTTAGGTTTCTTTTTCATCTTCTTCTCTTGAGTCAGATTCTTTACCCTTCAACGCAAACTCTATTGTCACTAGCTCTTATTCCCTTGGTTGGACTTCCTGTTTGGGAACAATTTTAACCTCTCTAAATACTACATCATGACTATGAACAATATTATTTGTTGTTATGTTCCAAAGTTTATAACCTTTTATACCATATTTATAACCAATAAATATGCATTTTTCATCTTTATTATCTAGCTTACTCTTATTCTTTATTGGAACATACACATAAGAATAATAACCAAACACTCTGAGATGTTTAAGAAAGGGTTTTTTAACAATACATGTTTGATGATGAGTTTTATCAACCAACAAAGATGTAAGTGATCGATTTACCAAGTAACATGTAGTATCCATTTCCTCTACCTATCATTATTGTGCTAACTCTACACCACTAAACACAATCCTTTCCTTTTCCATAAACGTCCTATTCATTCTTTCTACAACTCCATTCTATTGAGGTGTGTATGGAGTAGTGTTTTTCCTTGCTATTCCACAATGCTTACAAAACTCCTCTAACTGATTGGTGAACTTCTTATGGTAATTAGTTCCGTAACCTCTAAAACTAATTACTAGTAAATCATTCAGAGCTAATTAATCTCACAATGAACAATAGAAAATATGAGAGAAGCCAAAATGAGTAACTTCATATTATGAGAAGGCTTGCTAGGCCTTTATATACATTACAAAATGGTCCATTGGACAAAGTAAAAAATATCTCATTAAATGACTCTCTATTATTAGTATAATATATATAACTACCCAACTAACTAAGTAGTGGTAAATAAAACCCGACACAATAATGGAAATAACTCATTAAATGAGTTTCTATTATTATAATAATAGATCTAACTACCCAACTAACTAAGTAGTGGAAAATCAAACCCAATACAATAATGGAGAGGTGGGACTCTCTTTGACCCATATGGGCAACCTGTTAGCCCAATTACTTAATGATGAGGTGGGCATATCCTTGATCCACATGGGAAATCTATTATATTTATAGCTTTATGACTTTTGCATCTGAATTTAGATCATATACCCCCTAAAATTTAGATTATTCCTTCCCCCTTAGAAAATGATGGTCCCCATCATTTCACCCATGATACAAAGAGACCCATGAGTACAATGTTCTAATTCCCAATGAAGGGAAGGGTTTTGTGTGGTTGACCCATAATTGTTTACATTAATAAAAATGGAAAAAATCATGACTTTGGACGCTTTAAATATCCTTCTACAAATTTATTCATAACTTCTGCTAAAGGTGATGAAATTTGATTCCGTCGAAGACCCATTTGATCTACTCAAGACATATTTCAATCGGTATATGAAACTTGTTCTAAGGTGGCCCATGGAGTGAGAAAACCAGATCAAATTTGAAGGGTGCACGACCACGCTGGTTACAGACATGTGCTACTTCAAACAAAGATATCTCATAAACTAGAAAATGAAATGAAATTCCATGAAATAACCATTTGATATGTTGAAGAGATATTTACATCCATATGTGGAATTCCTTATGTAGTTTCCTGAGCGAGGAGAAAAATACCATTGAAGATGGTGGTACGCGTAGTCTCCTTGGGTCAAATACATGCTAAGATTCAATCGATGATATCTCTCAAACCAGGAAGCCAAATGAGATTCCAAAAAATACCCATTTGATATATTGAAGAGGTATTTCCAGCCATATGTGGAAATACTTCTGTAGTTTCCTGATTAGGGAGAAAAATACCATTGAATATGGTGGTACGTGTGACCTCCTTGGGTCAAATACATGCTGAGATTCAATCGATGATATCTCTCAAACCAATAAGCCAAATGAGATTCCCAGAAATACCCATTTGAGATATTGAAGATATATTTGCAGCCATATGTGTAAATCCTTCCGTAGTTTCCTACGCGATGAGAAAAGTACCATTGAATATGGTGGCACTCACAACCTCCTTGGGTCAAATACATGCTGAGATTCAATCGATGATATATCTCAGACTAGGAAGCCAAATGAGATTTTTCGAAATACCCATTTGAGATATTGAAGATATATTTCTAATGAGATATGGTCGAGACTCTGAAATTCTATGTAGATTTCACAACACCTCTTTGAATTTGGATGAGTGTAGAGGGCCACAAAAAATTCCAAGGGTTTGTAGAGCAACATGGGTTATTGTAGAGGTTGTGGAACCTCCGTGGGAAGCATGGACACCCTTCATATTTGTTGAAAATATTGCAGACCAATGGATGTAGTGGATCCATGTATGGATGTAGTGAATCCATGTATGTTTCTTCTTGTAATGGTGAATGAAGATCTGTGGGAAAAAAAAATCCATGTAGTGCTTGTGGACCAATTGTGATGCTTATAGTGTATGGCCCGATAAATGGATTACGATAGTACCAAACAAAGGTTGGTTATTTCTGCAAATGTTTGAACCCACAACATGTTTCAAACCCTTGTCCCGATGGAGAGTGTACCTGTTATGATTCCACTAATATGGATCTTGGGGGATGAGATCTAGATGACTTGAATGCCAAGAGAGGAGGAGATTAGACGTGCCAATACTGCATGAAAATAAGCGTGGAAAAAAAACATGTAAATGAAGTACTTGGGAGGTGAGGCTCAAAGATGAGCCTCACCTCTAAAACTAATTACTAGTAAATCACTCAGAGCTAAATAATCTCACAATGAACAATAGAAAATATGAGAGAAGCCAAAATGAGTAACTTCTTATTATAAGAAGGTTTGCTAGGCCTTTATATAGCATTACAAAATGTTCCACTAGACAAAGTAAAAAAGAGCTCATTAAATGAGTCTCTATTATTAGTATAATATATCTAACTACCCAACTAACTAAGTAATGGAAAATAAAACCTGATACAATAATAGAAAGAGCTCATTAAATGAGTCTCTATTATCATAATAATAGATCTAACTACTCAACTAAATAAGTAGTGGAAAATAAAACCTAATACAATAATGTAGAGGTGGGAATCTCTTTGACCCATATGGGCAACCTGCTAGCTCAATTAATTAATGAGAAGGTGGGCATATCCTTGATCCACATGGGCAATCTATTAGATTTATAGCTTCATGACTTTTGCATCTGAATTTAGACCATATACCCCCTAAAATTCAGATCACCTCATAGGAATTGAACTTTTCCCATAGTGAAAAACTCCTCACTTTTCACCATTGGATTTAAAAAATCATTTGATGTGAATTTAGTGAATGGGGTTTCCATATAATTTAATTTATTTTAGGAAGACAAATAAGCCTATGGGAAATGCCATAGTGTTTTCAATCGATTAATGATGGCTAGGCAATTTGATCTCATACAAATGTGTGTTTTTCCATTTAGTAGGGCCAAAATATTACTTTATGTTGAATTCATAGAGATAGACTGGATATGCAATAGTGTTGTTACACAAAGAATTCTAATTATTGGCTCTATTTTATTTTTAGGGTTGCATAAATGACCACCAAATCTCACACTCACTCTCTTGCATGCACAATGGTGGTTAGAAGGGATACGATGATTATCCATGTGTCCACTCTTATCCTTTCTTAACCTCATAACCATTCCCAAGACCTGTAATCGATTCATGGAGAAATTGTTGGTTACAATGTAGGAGGGAGGCAAGGAAGATGACTATGGTTCATGACGTAGTTTCAATTATTATCACAAGCATGAAGTAATGCCTTTTTTTATAAGGAAACCTAAATCTTACTCTACATTCATGTTAATCACATCCTACCCATTGCTTGGCCACTAAGAATCAAACTAGTGACTAGAAATATTTGATTTTTCTACCGCCTATTTCAAATTCATACATGCATGTTGTAGGAAGAGAAAATGAAGAGAAAATGAGAGTAAAAACTCCCTAGTTTTATTTTTTCTAAGGAAAAAGTGAATGTCTAGACGTTGAACTCCAAAAAAGTGATAGAGATGTGTTGCAATATATGTGAATGAGAGGATAATATTGATGCACCTATCATTTCATAATATTATTTATGTGTTTGTTTCATTGAAAATTTATTGAAAATATGACTTTAAAACCATTATTTTGGTAGTAGGTAATTCATGTTTGGATTACAAGCAAAGGAGATTGATGTGCAATAAGCATGTACACCCTTTACTTTGGTAATAGGTAATTTTTGTTTAGAACAAAAGCAAAGCAAGCGATGCGTAATGGGCTTGTACTCCCTTCATAATGGTAATAATACAAAAACTTTGTGTAAGTTTATTGAAATTAATATGAATACAAAATATAGCTATTTTGGATTTAATATTTGATTAACATTGTGATTTGGTTCATTAAAATTTTATATTTAATGTTAAATTTAGTTTATCGAGGTTTTGAAAATGTAAAATTTATGCATATGGGCACATGGGTACGCATATCATAACTGTACATTAGAAATATAGTTTCTAATCAAACAAGAATAATATAGCAACAATGTCCATGTGGATTTTAGCTTTAGTAGATAAAAGGGAAATAAGAGCAAAGACAATGCTATTGAATTATAATGTTTGATAGCGGGTTTTTTGAAACTTATTTTTCTTTGTAGAGACAACCTTATTAGTCCCTGCCAAAGGCGTAGAGGGAATATAGAGATCGATAATTTTTTGAATTTATATTAGTTTGTTGTTTGACTACAATTTTTTTGCATAATCTCTATTATTCAAACTAGAGAACTAAAAACATTATTTTTTATATAATAAAAAAACCCTTATATGTCATGGTCTCATTGGATAATAGATTTGAGGTCTTATTTCCATCTTTGCTATTCCCAATGTTTTATATTTATGCATATCCAAAGTTTTTATCATCTATGGATAATAGATTTGAATTTGTCCTATTCATATTGAAATGTTTAGATATCCAAAGTTTTGAGCATGGATAGTCGGTTTTTTGTTAGTTGACTTCATATTACTTTGTCCTCTAAGTAATTTTTTTTGCATAGTCTCCATTGTTCGAACTATTGTGTTATTATTATTTTTGATTTTTCTTTATTGTTGCGTACTTAGAGAGGCATTTTCATTATTGCATATGTAAACATGCCTACCTCACTGCATTCTTTCTTAAATGTTTGCACATCGCGAGGCCCTTCGACGGTTTTGACAACTTTAAGTGTTTACCTAACAGGTCTCACACCCTTAAATGTTTACTCAACAAGCGTGTTACAATACAATTTCCTCCGATTTTAGGATACAATCTTGTCTGCAGTGAATTTGGGCAATATTATTCTTCATCGACATTACTGGTTCACTGGTTGATTCTTGCTCATTGGTTCATTCAATGATGCTTGTTGTTGTTTGATTCATCTTTTCAAAGTTGAGGTCCTACAGCTAGATCTGGACCTCTTGGTGCTTGTTCACTAGTTTGTTGTTTGCTTCTTGTTGTTATTTGCTTCAACTTTGCAAGGTTGGGGTCTTGCATCCGCAGTTTGACCTGTTGTTGCAGTTTGCACGGTTTGGAGTTGCGCTTCTGTCATTCCTCATTCAAAGGTAAGTTTTGGTGCCATAGTTTTGTTGATATTCCTTATTTTTTGTTTACTATTTGGAGCTTGCAAGCAAGAACTTTCAATACTAGGAATCCCTGGGTCAAAATACTCTTGCAGAGCATATTTCTGTGTGACTTCTACGACTAGAGAAACAATCATTTGTTTTTGTCTTGTCCTTCTTATTGAGAACCCGCCTCTGTCACAACCATAGTGAGATATAGAAAATAAAATCGATTTTTTCTCCTCTTTTTTTCTGGTCCTGAAAACCATGAGTTTGGTACATTTTTCCTAGTCCGTTCCCTAGAAAAATGTCTTGTTCCCCTTTGAATGTTGATGCTGGACACATAAACTACATTTGTTGCAACCACAATGAAATATAAAAAGGAAATCAAATGTTCTCCTGATATTTTCTGTTCCTGGAAACCATACGTTTGGTGCATTTTTTCCAGGTTGTTCCCTTCCAATCACATATGCCAACTTCCAAATCCTAGATATCATGCCATAGCTCTTTCGAAAATAACAATGCAAAGGGTCTTAGAAAATAAATTCATAGTTGTCATTACAGAGAAAGCATATGCCAAGACCTTGTGACAGGGCATGCTTTTATTCTTTGAATCAAAAACCCCGTCCACTTGTTGGTTTTATGTTGTCCTTTAAGTATTGCAAAGCATCTTCTGCCACTGAAACGCTTATAGGATGCAGACGTGGAATAGGTTAAAAAATGATATGCATTGAATACTTAGTCTTTGTGCTGAGAAAATTTATAGTGTTATTTAATTTGCGTTGTCTCTTATGTTCGCTTCACTGTTCACTGCACATTTGTTTGTTTTTCATATTTTGTGGCAACTAGGGGGATTGAATTTTATATGAAGAAGGTTTAAGGATGCATAGCAGAATTGGTATGCAGTTCCGTACTTGTAGTTTTATTTTTTGTTTTTTTCTCCATTTGCATATTATCTGAATATAGATAAGAAACATCTTGAAAATCACAACTTAAGAGATGAAGCAAGTAATAGATGTTGAGTCCTATGAAATAGATACAGACTCCATTGTAAATGACAACATTGACTAGGTATTGCATAGAAATGGGCTTTTTAGATTGGATGCATTCTCGTATACTGTAGGAGATTGCCTCTTCGATGCATTTCATGTTCTATTGCATTTTTGTTATTCCTCGACCGACCTACGCAATGGATTGATAGATTATTTCTTGGGCTATTTAGAAAATGGCGACGTTGAGGCATTGGAGTCATATCAATATGAATTGACATCTGATTTTCTTTTCCACTTGCATGGAATACATGATGTCACTATGCATTTTTCAAAGATATAGTTGTCTACATCTGTAATTCTTCCTGCACATGAGAGGATACTTTGGGGAGATACATTTTGTATATGGTGGCTATCCAAGGGGTTGAATATATCAATTGGAATATGGTCATTGACAAGAAAAACAAGATATCTATTATTCAACAAAACTGCATCTAGTGATCCATATTGCATCTTGTTCCATGATGCCAATCCTGTCAGTCACCATTATGAACCACTACTGTATAGAAAATTATCCATATGCAATATTGGAGGACCTCATATTTACTTGTCCCTCATTTGAAAATACCTTGAATCACATTGGAAACAAATTATGCATCATATACACTCCCATGGCTTGCACATAGCGACAACTATTGCATCTAGTTGTGGAGATAGTTTGTTCAATGAAATTTGCCATTTGGTAGCAAAAGAGTTCGATGTGAAGTCGTTGTGGCTTTACACTGGACAATACTTTTGCAATACAATTATAGGCGGAAGCCAATAGGTTTTTAGTTTCTTGCATCAACACCTTTTACCATGTCTCCTAGAAAGTATGATGACAATTGGAAGTTGGCAACAATACCATGTGGACATGGCACTACCATATGAGAAAGGAAATGTAGAGGGTGGAAGATTTTGTTTGCAATGGATATCTATCATATTCAGAGTAAATATGTAGGTCTGGTTGGCCATGTCGTATGGTACTGTCCATTCCTACTGTATTGATTCAAACTAAGATCGAACAATTGACATCATCTCGTTGAAAACAGATACACCACATATCCATTATCAACATTCGATACTAGTTCAGGGTCCACTGTCCATGCCACCCAAACCACATTGAATCTGCATAAGTGTTGCATGCTATTTAATGAGAATGAAACTCGTCCCAGTTGTGATGAGGCCATATAGAGCTTAAACAAAAAATGTAGACTAACTTATCAAAACTTGAAAAAGGTCATATGTGAGAGAAAAAAATACATTGGTACTATAAGAAATACTACCAGTTCAGGATCTAGTGTCCATTCCACCCAAACCACATCGAATTCGCATAAGCATCACATGCTATTTAATTAGAATGAAACTCATCCCAGTTGTCATGAGGTCATCCATACCTTGAACAAAAGACGTAGACTAACTTATCACAACTTGAAAAAGGTCATACGTGAGAGAAACAAATACATTGGTAGGCTTCCTTCTAGACAAAAACTCACATATCACAAGCTAAAAAAAATTGTTCGTGCACAACACAATCACATTTTCACAGTTTCTGCTGAACACAAACATCACATGTCCAAAGAAAAATAACATCACAGTTTGCATCATCGAGATGGTGAGGATGCAATTCCCATAAGAAATTTCGATTCCACCTCCAATATGGCTTGTCAACGAGTGAAACTAGTTTCCAGTGGGATGCATAAGTTAACCTACCACATATTGAAAAAACAGATATGTGAGAGAAACAGGTACAACCACATATCCCACAATGGTCATGGTACTGAACGAGAGGAAAAAATCACATTTTGTGGGATAGAGCCAACACCATGCACTACTAGCAATGAAAACCAATAAATACTTTCTACACATACTTGTCTAGGGAAGAAAGATGCAAAAAAAATCTATATGAAACAAATTAAAGACACTCCTTCCATTGTAGGTGAAATTTGTTGATCCAAAAATCATGATGAATTTTAACAAAATGACGATTATTAGATGCTTAACAAATTAAAGAGATCAACCTCATCAATCATGCTGCATAACATAGAGAATAACAACAACCAATAAAGAAAATGGAGACAAGAAAGTTGTTAACGGAGTTCACCAATCTTTGGCTACGTCTCCGGGCCCGCTTCCAAGTGGAGGACCTCTTTTTATTTCTCGTCAAATGCTCAAGTTCTCTTACATGGCTTCATTGCTGTTACAAAATGTTCTTGGACTGCTATGCAAGACCTCCCTGCTCAGTTCCAATCATGCTCCCAAAACACTCCTCTCCAACATGACCAAAAAGCCCCTCAAATCATGAGAATTGGACAATTTTACAATGCTTCTCCTCAATTTCCCTGCATACAAAAGTGTTTTCCAAGCTTCAAAAAGCCTTGAATATATAGAATTTAGGCCCAACAAGAGAAGCCTAACTTCCCTTGAATATTTGGGCTCTTGTTGGGATCAAATCCCCCTCCAAATGGCCAAGATAAGCTCAAAAAACCACTTTCTGGTTCAAAACTAGTTAAAAATACTTCTATGTATAGTTAAAAACCCAAAAATAACCAAATATCAGGCCTTTAGCCCCCAAGAGTCGGCGTGCGCCCCCTTTTCCAGGTCGTATGGGACCCCATATGGCTGAGCGCTAGCCTGTCGGGCTAAGCACTGGCCCCTGTCATCGAATAGCTCCTGGTTTCGGGGCATAATAATGGGACCTCGTCCCAAAACAACTCGAGCCCTGAGGAATAGGCCCCACGATACATGCGCTGTGGTTACATGGTAGCGCGGGGTCCAAGGGCTAGCCCTTATCCAAACTCCCGCACATGTTAAGCCCCTCACTCTGTGCTCTGGGTATATGGAACAACAGTGACCACGGGCTAGGGCTTAGCCCTAGCCCCCCCTCATTTGAACCTTTTTATAGTGGTTATACGGGGGCCCATATGGTTGTGGACCGGGCTTGGCCCCAGGCCCTCCCCTTTTCCAAAGTACCCAAAGTTTCAACATAAATAAAATAAAACGACCGTACTATATCAAGTAACAATGTGGTCCAATGGTAGTTGGAGGGTGCTGAAAACTTTGGATGTTGGGGAGGTCGGGGGTTCAACCCCACGGACCTCCAATCAATTTTAACATTCGACCATAACCAAATAAGAGAGTGCCACGTGGCATTCCATGACTGGGGCACGTGGTACCTCTACAACGAACCAAAAATTTCCACTTGTCCTCTTCAAAGCTTGCCATGTATCCTGTACAGTCATCAGTGTACCTTGCCACGTCATCTCCTGCACAGTCAACATTGACTTTTTTACCAGTTGACCTTTGATTTTTTAGTTGTTTGAGAATTCTATTAGAGTGCGATATCTCTCGCATCTGGAGTCTGTTTTGAGAAAATGAATATACCGCCGGAATCAACACGACGAGCCGATCGCAATGGAATTGGTTTCATACAATTTTGAGAACTTTCATTTTTGAGCATTTTTGGATCTGAGGAGCCTCCTGGATCATTTGCAATCAATTGAATTTCACGAAAAACACTAAGTCTTTCACACCTGATTTGGAAGCATAATACCTTGGCTTGACACTAAGTGATAGAACATTTTCCAGTGGCAAATAACAATATTTGTCTTCATGCAAACGATCACTTGAAAAGGGAAAAATGCCACACTTTGCAACGCCTGACCAAATAAGATGTAATACACCACTACGAGATGTAAGTACACTTACATAACTTGAAGAGAGACTTGTGTCTCTATGAATTGCATTTTCAAAAATAAGACCATAGGGCTATAAACGACCCCAAATGGGCTTAACAAGATCAATTATTAATGTGCATGTCCAACTAGATGTTGTGCAAACATCCTTGCCACAATTTATTAGTGATACAATGATAATTGTCGTAGCTCTCAAAAGACACTTGCAATAAAAAATGCATACCATATAGGTAAAGTGCGTGTACATGTTGTCATGAAAGAATTAAAAGCATTATTTTGCAGGCCCTGTACAAAGAACATAACATTTGTATAAATGAGAACTGGAAAAATGTTCTTGGAGAAGGGGATGATAGATCTGCACAGACTTTCAAGACTGCTAGTGAATTTGATACAAGCGATGACTCAAAGAATGAAAGACCTGCTGAAACATTGATACATGGATTCACTGACTCACAACACATTCGTGACTTGCAAGACAAGATTGTTGAAATTGCACCTGCTGAGGGCCAACATCCACTTGGAATATTCAAGGAAAAATTTGCTGAGGAAATGAACTTCCCAACACTTTTCTATGGATATCCACATCCTAGTGACATTATAGAACAATTCAACTACCATAAAATAGTTTGATGGGAACTGCTACATTCAAGCGGTGACTTTTCCTGTCACATTAGAAATTTGTTTTTCAAAACAATGCACATAATAATTGAGCAAGTGTTGTCTTGCATGTGGGTGCGAATAAGGAAAGGCCAACAACAAAGAATAAAGTTATTGGCCAAATATGTCAAGTACAAAGCAAACCTAGAAAAAATCTTGAAATGTAATATTGGATACATAGATTTCAAAAACATTCGCATCTCTCCTGACTATTTGCAACAAAACAAAAAAAAAATTATTTTTGCAATGATCCGACAATTGGGAACACCAACATTTTTCATCAGATTTACAAGTGCAGAGCATCACTGGGATCCATTGGTGACTACGATGTCTACATTGAATAGGAACAAGAAAAGGAAAAAACAAACTGATACATTGGAAAATGATGACATTGACTACCTCATAAGAAAAGACCCAGTGACATGTACTCGCTACTATAGACATAGAATAAATGCTTTGAGGCAGTTGATATGCCATGATGAAACATTTTTCGAAAAAATATCGAACTACTTTTTTGTGATTGAGTTCCATAATAGGGGGAGTGAGCATGACAACACACTGTTGTGGATAGAGGGTGCATCGGTCTATGGAAATGAAAGAAACTCACAGATTGAGAAATTTGTGGACAAATACATAACATGCAACACAAATCATTTGGATCCAGAACTTGCCAAAGTTCATAGACATTATCATACAAGAAGCTGTAAAAAATGAAAAAATTCACATTACAGATACAAATTCCCCGTGTCGCCAATGAGAACAAAAAAAATCATAGATCCATTTAGTTTAGAGGACAATGTTGTCATTGGGAAATCTAAATCGTTGTTTGCATTTCTAGAACAACAAGACTTTGATGAGTTAATGAGCTTCGACGACTTCTTGAAAGAACTAAATCTAACCGAAGATGAGTACATACAAGCCATACAATGTACAATTAAACAACCAACAATTTTCCTTAAATGAAAACTTTCCTATATTTGGAATAAGAGTTTCTCAAAGGACATGCCAGTTATGTGGAATGCAAATACAGATGCGAGTATGTCCTCAATGCGTATGCTGCAACATCATAATGTACCTCGTATATGACAAAGGTTGACAAATATATGACAAGTGCATTCAGAAGAATACACAAAGAACATGAAATAAGTCATATTGATTCTATGAAAATGATACGTATGCTTGGAAATACATTACTTAATCTTCAAAAAATGTCTGCTTAACAAGTAGTCCACATTGCACTTTCCCTGCCCCTCAACTCTAGTTCAAGGAAATGTGTCTTCATAAACACATCTCCACTTGAGAAACACACATTTGTGCTTAAACCACCGTCTTTGCTACAACAAGAGCCTGACAATTCAAAGGACGTACTATGTCGCTCTATTATTGACTATTACCTCCAACGCCCATCTCATATTAATCATATATGCTTAGTAGAGTTGGTATCGCATTACAAAAAAAAATGGCGCACCCATATCAAAAAGAAAAAAACCCTTTGTAATACGGTTTGTCAAATACAACAAACATACTGACTATGAAAACTATTGTAGAGAAAAAATATTGTTATACATTCTGTTTGATCAAAATGAAAACACATTAAAACATAACTTCCCTACATGGGAAGCTGCGTATATTTCCTATGAGGCTATAGTACAAACCAATGAATCTAGATTTACATACAATGTTAATCCAACATGGGTGATCTAGAAAGTGCAGTTCATGAACTAGAGAACCCTGGCAATGTTGATGAGACATTCAAAATCTGTAAAACAACTAGAACTCTTTGTGAGTCCTATGACTTGCAAGAAGATTTTCCTTGTCCTCAAGAAACCAACATTGAAAAATGTATCAATCTTGGCTTTCAAGTCATAAAACATCCTTTCCTTACTGAAAAAAATGAATACCACAGAGTCAGACATCTGTTGAATTGAGAGCAACTAACAATTCTAAAGGACATTGAAATTAAAAAATGCTTGAACATGCACACTCATGTGCACTTGTTCCTTACATGCGCGACGAGAATAGGCAAGACATTCACATTGAAAACACTATTCCAAATTCTTATACGAATCTATGATTCAAAAAATTCCTCTAATCCTATGAAACCGAAGGGGATAATAGTTGCATACACAGGAAAATATGCATATAATGCAGGTGGAACAATAGTCCACTCTGCATTTTTGATGCCTTTTAATAAGTCACAGCTTCTTCCACTTAGCAAGGAAATGTTAGATACCTTGTCTAAGCTTTATGAAAAACTACAACTTGTCTTCATAGATGAGGCATCTTTGATTGGAAGCCACTTCTTTTATTCCATTGACAACCGACTCAGAAACATAAAACATGTGCACACGAAATACTTTGGAAACATTGACATGATATTATGAGGGGATATTTACCAGGCACAACCCATCCAATATTCTTTGATATTTGAACAACCTATGGTCAATATGCAAACAATGGCGCATGACTTATGGAAAGACAATATAAAATTCTTTGAATTACATACTACAATGCGCTAGAAAAATGAAACATTTATTGCAATTCTGAATAGGATGCGGTCAAATAACCAAACACATGATGACTTAACATATATCAATTCAATGTGCATGCGACCTGCACCGACATACCCAACCATCCCTTACTTGTTCTACACGAATAAGGATGTTGCAGTGCATAACTGGTACATGTTATCGCTCATGCCTGGAGATGATATCATCATCAATTCAATTGACCTCGAAGAAGACAACCATGGAAATGTATCACGTCATGAACATACATCCACTTTCCTTTGCAGCTTGTCCTGAAATTATACATGCTAGTTGAGATATATGATTGCAACTATGATTCACATAATGGCTTGGTAAATGGTGTAGATGGAATACTCTAAGGCTATACGAAAACAAAAAATCTTGATGTCCTCTGAATTAAGTTCCATGAGCCATATATAGGCCACTGACAAGAAAACAAGTTGGATTATCTATATAATTCAAACACTACACGTGATTGGACACCTATCTTACGAATATCAAAACCAGTATCAACATCAAGAAAGACAGGTCGACTGAAGATTCGAAAACAATTTCCAATTAAACTTGTATGTGCACGTACAATCTACAGATCACAAGGACTAACACTTGATAGTGTTTCATTTGACACTGCTGGAATTCAAATACATGGACTTGTATACACAACACTGTCTCGTGTCAGAAGTATAGACTCCTTGTATTCACTAAGTGCTCTTACAAAAGATAACTTCAAAGTCAAACACAAAGTTGATATTGAGATGCAATGCCTTAGGACTATCGCAAAGTGGCATCTACAATATGATTACCAATCCATACAAAAAACCTCATATGTATCAATTCTCTCACTTAACACGCACAACCTACATGAACATATAGATGATATACTCAATGACTATGACACAATGCAATCCAATATTCTGTGCTTGCAGGAAACATACATGCCATTATGCATGCAAAACAAGCAATTTCCAAATCACAATTGCATATCGAGTTACATTACACATGGGGTGATGATATTAGTGAAAAAACATGTAACAATTTTGGAGCATATGCACTTCGAAGAAAACAATGTTGAGATGGTGCTTGCAAAAGTAATTTTCGATGGATTAGAAATTGCAATACTGAATCTCTATGCTGCTCCTCATGCAACATTCTCCAACATACTAAATGTTCTTTCCAATGCATTAGAGCATTTGCATTTGAATGAAACCATTGACATTGTAGGAGACTTCAATATTGACATGCTACAAAATAATGCCAGAACAAAAGAATTGGAAAACTACATGTGCAAATACAGTCTCCTCTTTCTTTTGGATAATATAAACCATGTACAAAACACACTTATTGACCATGTATGGTTGAATGTGCCCATTTCTCAATAGATCGTCTTTATCTTAGACACATACTGGTCTGATCACGATACAATTGGTATTGCACTTGAATTATGAAATATACATCAAACATATTGAAAAATCATATTTCTATGTCTCAAAGCATATCTGTCTAGCTTCTTGCACAAAACCAAGTTATCCAACTTCTTAGTTTTTCCTAGTTTGTAATTGATTTTGGACACAAAAATTTTTTACACAATTTTATATATATTTACACATACATGGATGAAGAAAAACAAAAAATGGTACATTCTTCTAACACTATCTATTACTCTATTCCTTTTATTCTAGTTTATTTACTGTATGTACATATTCCTTGTTTTTTCCTTACATATCAACTTACGTTCATGTTCATTTTGTTTTGTACGTTCTTTCATTGAAACAAACAGGAAAACTAGACAAGGAAAATAACTCTTAACCAAAAATGTAGAAGAATACATAGAAAGGTGCATACTTCTACCTGTATTCCATATCCACTTGTTTTTCATTTACTCTATCTATACTTATTCCACTGGTTTGTATCTCTTCTGTTTTTTTTTCCTTAGATGTTGCATATTTTCCTGTATATTGGCTTATCTTCATGTCAATTGTATTTTCTGTGCCATTTCCTTGAAATAAATAGATTTCTACTCCATCTTTTTTTCACGTGTTCGTACGTATCAACTTGCCTTCATGTCCATTGTATTCTTTGTATTGCTACATTGAGAAAAGAACAGACTAATTGAACACGAAGATGGATCCTTATGTGCTACAATTGAGAAAGTTGGAGTACAATCTTCCAAAATGTATGGCTACAGTGGTGTGACAACAAATACAATGTGTATGCCTACTACACATCCATATCGAGTATGAACAATATACACATGTTCATAGACACTATTTCACAAGTGACATGGGCATGGGCAGTGAACCGTCGCAAACATCAGCACAATGACAATGTCAAAGGTAAGGATTCATAGATTACGCTCTTGCTATGTTTACAAAACAAATGTCCGCAGATATTTATTCTGCTATGCCATGGTAAATATGTTTATGTCGTTTGCACCACATGTTTTTTAGTTCACAAGAACTATCAACAAGTAGAAGTGAAACCTCCATCATAGTACAAGGTCTAGAGAGTAAGATGTATGGTTACAAAACTCTGATCTACATACATTGTCTAATTTGTGCATATATTGAAGCTTGTCATATTTTAGAATATGCTTGCAAGTAAGAATGCCAAGTCATATATTTTCTCTATTTGCTTGTTGAAATAGATATAAACAACATCTCTTTTAACTTGAACCAGGGTCTATTGAGCTCCAACTATATTTCATGGCTTAGAATGTTTTTCCCATAGTTGATGTGTTTCTATCGCTTGCTAATTATCAAACTAAGTGTTGTTGTGTGATTCGTACAGTTCTTTTCTCCCTTTGTTTTTCCTCTTCTATACTTACCCGCTTTTTCCTTTTCTTCTTCCCCTCTATTACTCATTTTCCCCTTTTCTTCTTCCCCTCTATTATCCGTTTTTGGTTCTATACTTAGTTGCATATCTATGCTCCGGGGTTCCCGAGGTGGCAGAGTGAGAAATTCCATATCCATCTATATCTTTGCATCATGAGTCTGACCGACCGCCCTTCATTTTCATACTTAGCCAATTTTATGGCCACAGGTTCCTGCGTAGGCACCATCAAACTCTTGTTCCCTATGTTTTGGTTATACATCTTGCAACCAAATCTTTGATCATCTACAATTCGACCCCAGACTCCTCGAACTCCCAAGCTTCACTCTACCTACGATGACTCTATCTGAATGCTTGCATATAAGTATGCCAAGTCATATATTTTGTCTACTACTTGTTGAGATAGATATAAACAACATCTATTTTATCTTGAACCAAGGTCTATTGAGCTCCAACTATATTCCATGGCTGGATTTTTTTTCCCATAGTTGATGTGTTTCTATCGCTTGATAGTTATCAGACTAAGTGTTGTTTTTTGAGGCATACATTTCTTTGCTCCCTTTCTTTTTCCTCTTCTATACTTGCCTATTCTTCCCTTTTCTTCTTTCCCTCTATTATCCTTTTCTAGTTCTATACTTAGTCGCATATCTATGCTCATAGGTTCCCGGGGTAGCAGAGTGAGTAATTCTATATCCATATATATCTTCACATCACGGGTCCGACCGACCTCCATTCGTTTCCATACTTAGCCAATTTTATGACCGCATGTTCCTGCGTAGGTGCTATCGAACCCTCATGCCCCGTGTTCGGGTATACATCTTGCACCCAAAACTTCAGTGATCTACAATTCGACCCTGGACTCCTCGAAATAGCCATCCTTAATCTACCTATGATAACTCCATTTGAACGCCCCGCCTTTCCATACTTAATACCAAGTGTTGTTGTATGACACATGAATTTCTTTGCTCTGTTTCTTTTTTTTCTTCTATACTTGCCCATTTTTCCCTTTTCTTATTTCCCTCTATTATCCATTTCTAGTTATATACCTAGTCGCATATCTATGCTCCTGGGTTCCCAGGGTTGTGGGGAAATAAATTCAATATCCATATATATATTCACACCACGAGTCTGACCGAACATTATTCGTTTCCATACTTAGCAAATTTTCTACCCACGGGTTCCCGGCTAGGCCCTATCTAACTCTCATGCCCAATGTTTGGGGTATACATCTTGTAGCCAAAACTTTGGTGATCTACAATTCGACCTTGGGCTCCTCAAATTCACAAGCGTCACTATACCTACAAGCTTGTTGAAATAGATGTAAACAACATCTCTTTGGACTTCAACCAGGGTCTGTTGACCTCCAACTATATTTCATTGCTAAGAATTTTTTACCATAGTTGATGTGTTTCTATCTCTTGATAATTATCAAACTAAGTGTTGTTGTGTGAGGCATAAAATTATTTTCTCCCTTTCTTTTTCCTCTTTTATACTTAGTCTAATTTATATGCTCGCGGGTTAATGGGTGGCAGATTGAGAAATTCTATATCCATCTATATCTTGACTTCACGAGTTCGACTGACCGTCGTTCAATTCCTTACTTAGCCAATTTTATGGCTGTGGGTTCCCGGGTAGGTGTTATCGAAATCTCATCCCTCGTGTTCAGAGTATACATATTGCACCCAAAACTTGGGTGATCTACAATTCGACCATGGAATACTCGAATTCACAAGCCTGACAATACCTACGATGACTCCGTCTGACCGCCCCACCTTTCCATAATTAGTCGATTCTTCAAAGTTTCGCGGGTTCATGGACTCCCATGCTCACAAAAGTATCAAAGATTGTTTCGCTCCCCTCCATCCATGCCACCTTCCCCCCTTCCCAATGCACATTAATTATTCTTTTACTAGTGAAAAATAACCACATATGTTTGAAACGATTGGCATTAATAAGTAGACATCTCAAGGACATCTCCGATTAAAATGCATTAATGGGAGAATATTATGGAATCAAATTTTTTTTTTTGTCAATCTCGAATTGGAAAAAAATTGTTGATTATTTTAGTTTTTTTAAGGCATCATTGTAGCAAGAATGCAATATTGTGCTAGCCCACTGTCATCTACAAAGGTGTTGACATGATGCCCCTCTTTAGTATTGTGCATATATTACATCTTGGAATATTTGAGAGTATCCTTGCATATGAAAATGTTAATCCACCCTTCAAATTTGAACATGGTTTGCATATGGGACACAAAAAATATTAATAAAATAAAATGATATGAACAATGTTTAAGTAAATATAAACAAATTATGTTTTAACTTGAACCTGATTTTGTCGAGCTCCAGGTATATTACATAGATGACAATGTTTTTCCCATAGTTAATGTTTATGGCCGCCAGTTCCCAGATTGGCGCTATTGAACTCTCATGCCCCCTATTTCGTGATATACATCTTGCACCCAAAACTTTCATTATCTACAATTTGACCTTGAACTCCTCAAACTTGCAAGATTCACTCTACCTATGATGAGTCTGTATGGGTCCGTCTGGTCGCCTTGCCTCTTCATACTTAGTCTATTTCCCTGCCACCTTCGCACACATTACTAATGCAAATTGATTACGCTTTTATTAGTGACAATTCACCACACATGTTCGAAAAGATTGGCATTAATGAGAGAAAAGCTTGAGGACGTCTCCCATTAAAATGAATTAAACCAATATTTACGAGAGATTATATTACCATCCTCTAGTGTTCATTCTAAATACTATCACAAAATTACTGTCACATGTAGCAATATAAAAAAATATTCATCAAAACATTAGCTTTTCTCATAGGCACCCCACATTCACCCCAATCGCCTGAAGTGAGTTGGAATCACTGGTTCAGGTGATGGAATCACATCCACGTCTATGAATCCTACTTGTTCACTAGGGTTTTCCACTTTGGTTACTTGCTCCTATGGATATCTTGTGTTGTTGTGGTTTCTCCTTGAAATTTAACTAGGCGCTCCAACCTTTGGTGGCACCAGGGATGATTTTAGGGGCTAAATTTTGCTCATGGGCTAATTTTCCATGGTTTTTCCGCAAAAAAGATTCGCTATTCTAAAAATGATTCACCCAAATTCTATAGGATAAAATTATTTTAACTTAAAAATCGCCAAAATTTTATACAAACTATATAAAATCTTTAGAAATTTGAATATTTTTACAAAAATGTCACCAAACATTTATAGTTGGCATATGAAGGATTAGTAAGATTCACTAAGGTTTCTATGTTTTAAAATAAATTTCCATCCTTAAAATCATCCCTGGGTGGCACCATACTGCAAATTCCTGACCCTAATGCTCTGAATCGTTGTTAAAAACTATGGGGATTCCTAGTCTCTTTGTGTGTTTTCTTAGCTCTCTCGCCTTGTCTTTCATCTACTCCAAGTCACAATGAGATGTATCTTGCAAGTTTCCTTCTTTTATAATGTCTATCATAAATTCTTTGTCTTAGCGCACTTTTCTGGTCATCGTCTTTCTTTTTCCGACCGTTCTATGTCCCGTCGTACTACATTTTCTATCTAGTCATCTTTTTCTATCGCGCAGTGTATTTAGGTTATGTCATACCTCTTTCTATATTTTTTTGTGCGTTGTACCTTCCAACTGTCCATTTACCACCTATCCATCTACCTACTTATTTTTGGATTTTTCTCATTTTTCTACTTTTTTTTTAATGCCTACTATATACAATATGTACAAGTCTAAATTTTGCACTGCAATTACTGAGGGTTGGTAGGTCGATTGTCCCTATATAGTTTTATTCGATTACCATTCACCAAAACTTGAATCTCCTTTCCTTCTAAAATACGTGAAAAACTTTATCTCATAAGGTTCTAGCCAATGCATCTTAAACTTCCTTGGGTGCTGCAAATATTTATTGTCATAGAGGAGAACCATATCTCCTTCCTTAAATTTATTCTTCTTAATATGTCTATCATGCTAATATATTTCCTTTTCTTTCTTTATTTCTTGATGAAACCCAACTATAATCCTATATTATTCTAGTTCCATAATTTGAACCAATCTTTCTTACATTGCGCCTCTTTCTATCATTTCTGTAATAGTTACAATGCACAGACTAGGTATCAAATACTCTAAGAGAACTACTGCTTCCTATCCATACACTAACATGAAAGGTGTTTTTCCTGTAAGATTCTTGCATGTAGTTCTATAAGCCCATAAATTTGATGGTATATTCAAGTCCCAATCATCCCTCTTTACATTACAAATCATGGTTAAGGAATTATCCAATATCTTGTTAAACGCTTCCACTATTCCATTAGCCTGAGGGTGGTAAGGAGTGCTATTCTAATGATGTATCTCAAATTCTTCAAGCATTTCCTGGATTGTACTATTAATAAAATGATTCCCCTTATCACTCATCAAATTTCCAAGGCATCCAAATCTTGTCACTACATGTTCAAACAGGAAGTGCGTTGCAGTTTTCGTGCTTCAATCTTTCATTATTTTTGCTTCAGCCCATATTGTTAAAAAAAAAATTCTCTTTAATAATATACCTGGCTCCTGATCTTCTTTTTGGTGGATAAATTTGACCTACAAAGTCTACTTCCCACTTATAAAACACTTTTAAAGTTACCCGAGGTCTCAGTGGCATCTCATCCCTCCTGGATGAATTTCCAACACTCTGACAAAGATCATAATTCTGACCATACTCCTTTACATCTTTGTGAACTGTTGTCCACCATAATCCTATGCACAATATATTCTGCGCAGTAGCATTCCTTGCATAATGTCCTCCAACTATTCCTTCATGTGATTCTGCCAAAATGATAGGTCGTTCATTCTCCATTACACATCTCCTCAAAATGTTATCTGCACCAAGTTTATAAAATTTGCCTACAATCAATTGATAGTTTGCATCTCTGACCACCAAATTCCTTTTCTGTGTAGTAGTAAATTGCTTTGGGGCAAATCCTGTACTCAAAAACTCAATAATATGAACAAAATAGTCATCAACAATATGTACTGAAAGTAGTTGAGCATCAAGAAAGTTACCATCCAAATTTCTTGGTTCCTCTCCATTGGTAATCCTTGACAGATGATCTAGCCCTACATTTAATCTTCTAGATTTCACAACAACTTCAAAGTCAAATTCTTGAAAGAACAATAACCATTTGCATATTCTTCCCATAACACTGGATTATTGACCAAATATCTAAGAGAAGAGTGATTTGTAAACATATTAAAATGTTGTCCTAACAGATAATGTCTTAACATCTGTAATGCATAAACCATAGCTAACTCTTCTCTTTCTGTAGTGTTGTAGTTCTACTCTGAATTTGACAACTTCCTTCTTGCAAATGTTACAGGGTGATCTATATCACCTTATCATGGTTGTGTCAGTACTGCTCCAAGTGTTATTGAAGATGCATATACATGTACATGAAACTCTTTGGACCAATCTGGAAACACTAAAATTGGTGTTGTCACCATCTTCTCCTTCAAGATATCCAAACTCTGTTGGCATTCATCATTCCATTGAAATTTAATATCCTTCTTCAACAATTTCTCCATCGACGCAGTAATCTGTGTATATCCCCTTATAAAATTCCTATAATATCCTATATGACCAAGTGTATACTTTAACTGGTGCACTAACTTAGGTGGTGGTAAATTAACTATGACAACAATTTTCGCAGGATCAACCAACATACCATGTTTACACACCACATACCCTAAAAAAATCTCAAAAGGTGCATTGAAAATGCATTTCTTAATTTTTAATGAAATCTGACACTGTATACACCTATCTAACATCAATATCAACACTTCAACATGATCCTTCAATAATCTAAATATTTTCCAATCATTCAAGTAAACTTATAAAAACATATGTATAAAATCCTTGAAGGTTGCTACTACTACTCTTGAAAAAATTGCAAGTGCATTCTTCAATCCAAAAGTCATGACTATATACTGATACGATCCCCATTCTATAGAAAATGTAGTCTTATGTCTATCATCTGGTGTTATCCTAATCTCATGATATCCTGCAAACCCATCAGTAAATTAATATGCTTCTTGACCTCCTACATTCTCAAATACTTCATTTGTAAATGGAGTAGGGAAAGGATCATCCAAGCAAGCATCATTTAACTTTATCAAGTCAACATAGATCTAGATTCCCCCTTGATTCTTTTCCTGTACTATCATGGGGCTAATCCATTTTGATTCTTCAACAGGTTCTATGACACCAACTTCTAACATCTAGTTAATCTTTGCCTTCACTTTCTGCTTATACATTGAATTCAATCTGTAAAGTCTATCTTTGATTGGTTTGGCATATGGTCTCAAAGGAATCTTCATATCTCCAAATTTTCCTGCTACTCCTTTCATCTCTGAAAATGTCATTGGAAACAGGTCACTATAATTGTGCAATAACTTTGTTATACTTTCTACTGTCTGGTTGTCCCAATAATCACCAATGCTTGGAATCTTCGGACTTTCCTCTGTTCCAATAGTAACCTTCTTGATCTTCAATGGTGTAGAATAATCTTTTGAATCTAACTAGGGTCCCTCTACTTCTCTTTCTCCTTCTATTTTTGTGATGTTGATATCACACGTGTTATCTTTTGTTGGATCCTCCTCTACAATGTGATAATAGTGCATCAATTGTCTGACAATCTGTCTATTCTAGTTCTGATAAATTGTGAAAATCTAAAATTTGGATTCTTCAAATATCCTATATCTTACTACCTTCAATGTTGTATCCACCATAGGATTCTCATTCTCAAATAAAAAATTAATAACAAAATTATGTTGCATTTCCTCCCAACTGATAATTCCTCTGTAGTTCCAACTACATGTACCAATTACTCGGGTTTCCTTCTAGTGTGTGAATAAAATGGTTTGTTCATTCTTCTGGTGGTACCAATATCCATTGGACCATGCACTTGTTTATATGTTCTCTTGGGTTGTCCAATCCCATCATATTTCTCCAAATATCTATTTCACTTCTTTGCACCGAATCTAATGCGCATTAACCTCTTGCATTGATACTAGTTCTTAATATTCTCTTTATGTGCACCCCACCAACATGAAGGTGTTTCTTTCCATGCCATGTCTAAAACTAATAATCTTTGATTCTCGAAAATTTATAATTCAAAATTTGCTAGAAATTCTTCTAAATTCTTCTAACCATAAAAAGTGGGAGGTTCTCTTACCTCTGATCCAATACATCTCAGTGTGCGCATCATTCGGGTACATCTTCTGGTAGATAATTTATGTAATCGTTGTTACCAGTTTTTTAGTCCTTTGTCAGAGTCTAAAGCACAAGAACTAATACTCCTCCAACTCATCATTCCATCTACGGTTGGGTTGATTTAATCCTCTTCGTGTGCTGTAGTTCTGTATAATTGATTTATATCTTCTATAATAAAAAAAATTGTCACAGGTTCTACATACCCTCCTCCTTCTACGGGAACTAATGGTGCAATAACTCTGTATTCACCTGATTCAAATACCATCTTTTTGGTCTTCAAATTAATAATAGTCTGATTATCAAAGGCCCAATCCAGTGCCAATAGTGTTGGATAAGGTTGAGTGTTATTTACTATGTCAATGACTTCAGAGTCTTCCATGGTGCACACACCATCTAGATCTACTGGTATCCCCTTAAATCTACCAATTGGCACCACTCTGTGTTGATTTGCTAGCTTCAACTGAATAGTTGAATACCCTAATATAGGTTCTCCCATGGCTTCCCATGTTTTCTTAGGTAGAACATTAACTTCAAACCCCAAATCTAGTATGATATCACCCATATTGAAATTACCAATGTTTGCATTCAACATGAATTCCCTAATTTTTATTATCTTCTTATGAACCTAATGGACTCTCTTATGTTCTAATTTCAACTCTTCTCTAGAATTACAGTTTTCTAGCATACTTTGTAACACTTGTAAAGATGACTTATCATTCAACAATTTTACACAAGACCCCAAAATGTTTCTTAAGTTACTAACTTTCTCTGAAGGATGCTCTTTGTTGGTCTGATAAAATAAGGGAGGCATGTCATACACTAGTATATCATCTACTGGCTTTGTTCCTAAAGTAGACACAATGTTTTCCTTCAAAATATCATGTCTATCCTCTTTGAAGGTCTCCTTTTCTCTGTGCGCATCAAACTTTTGTTTAGATTTTGCATTCTTCCTTACCCACTAGTGTATATCTTGGTTCTTATTTGTTGCATCATCTCATTTATTAGCTCCACCTCTAGTAAATATATTGATCTTCTTCCCATCATCTTCTCTGGTTTCCACAACAATCCATTTCACATTCTGATTATTTTAGTTTCTCTTTTCCTGTATCTTTACCAAGAGTTTCGGGAAGTCTTCTGTATCATGGTCTGTTGTGCGACAATACATACATGTTGTAGGTGGAAATGGAAAATCTCTTTCATAGTATCTAGGTTTCTGATAGTTATGACAAACTATTGGTCCTCTACCTCCTCCAAATCCCATTCCTTCGTGGCGGCCTCCTTTATAGCCTCCTATGTTACCATGATTATCTCCACTCGATGTATTATACTAAGGTGCCTTATTATACTGCAGTTGTGCATTATTATAATGCGGTGGAACTGTAAACTAATACATAGGTTGTGTTGTCATCGGTTCATCCTACACCCTATATGCATCTAAAGTCCTCTCCTTCATTATCTCCAAAGTTCTACAGTCCTTGTCTTCATTTCCAACTAACTTGAAAAAACTACAAAATGTGGTCTTCGGTACTGTATGATACTTTTGCATCATAGGAAAATGGTAAGGATCATGTCTATGTGTTCTGCATATCTCACACCATGGCCCTTGTGGTGGTAGAGGATTCAACATACCTTCTCCCAAGTACTGCGCATAGATTGAACATTCGTTCTTATGATGTCCTTTTGTCCTGCATAATGTACACCAAAATAAATCCCTCTTCTCCTTTCCTTTATTATGATTTAAATGGAATGTCAGGTTCTTCATATCTTCTCTCAGCTCTTCTACAAATGGATCTATATGCTTATACTGATTTTCCTGTAACTACAATGTTTCCTACAGAGCCTCAACATGAATCTGGAATTTATGTTGCCTTAAAGGATAATTCAAATGTGGCAATAAAGAGTTAACAAATAAATGTTTATGCTGTATATATGTGATAGGGTACTTCAACTTACATTTTAGCCTTTTGAACTTTTGATCAATCTCCCACACTGACTCACCTGGGTTTTTCTTGATCTCTATCATCTCATTCTTGAACTGATACTCTAAGCTCAGTCGTTGAAATTCATTGATTAATTACCTCTTAGCATTTGTGACATTTGTAGGTGCTCCCACTGGATTATTTACTGTGAGACCCATATACAAATCCAGTGCACAGTCTCTGAATGTGATTTCCAACTGTGCAACCTTTGTATCTTCATCTCTTATCTACTTGGCTTCCCAAATATTCTCAGAGATAAACAAATGATTCTCTGGGTCCTCCGACCATTCTCCATGAAAATCAGGTAACCTAATAGTTGGATATTGTACTACCATTGTGAAGCTTGTTGTACTACCACCTCCGCGTGGTGTAGATACTTGACTTCTACTAGCTGAAATACTTCCACTTGAAATGGACCCTCATCCTAAAATCATTCTACCAATAATCACTTGCTGGTTAACCGGTTCTTTGTCTTCATATGTCTTAGTCACACATGGGGTTGTGGGTTCCACACTAATTCTGACCTGGAATGGAGATCCTTCTTCTACACTGGACCCTTGACCTATGGTTTTACTCTCATATGTGGTGCATAGGATTTCCTCAATCTACACCTTCGCATGGATATCCTCTACCTCTTCCTCATCAATGTCCAAGCCCTCCCTCTCGGCTACTTCCCTCTTCTTACTATTGATCTTATACTGGTAGGGCCATTTGTTGTGTGTCACTCCCACTTTGCTCAATATCTCCCTAGTATGTTCCTCATCCATCATGATGGGGTCCATTGCTTCCTTATTCTGGCCTCTCCCCAGATCCCTGTCCATTTCTCATATCTTCCTTAGTGATTCCCCCAGTCTCCCCATGCACACAGAGTGATCTAGGTGTCTGATTCCATGGTCATCACACCTTTATCATGCAATAATATCTTAATCGATGTGTAAAGTGACATGATGTACCTTCCTCTTGGTCCATTCAAGAAATCCTTCTCTGCAGTAGTATATGACTTCAATGTATCAACTGCAAACACAGTAATAAAACCTGCAATAACATTGTCCAACCAAAAATCTACTGCACACGTGAATTTATTATTATGTAATATACCAAATATAAAAAGTATGAAGAACAGAAATAAAATGCTATAAATGGAAGAATAACAACAATATAACCAAAACAATCACCACAATAACATGGAAATGATATAAGAATAACACAAAAATAACACTTTGATTTTGAGAGCAATGTTCACGGGCCTCTTCAAGGGGGCAACCTCTAGTCGAGAAGAGCTCTATTAAAATAATATCCAAGTTAGGGTTCTCATACCCTCGACTCCTATTTATACTAAATATGTCTATCAAAAGAAGCGTCTAGAGGAAGATCCTTCTAGAAGAGGAAGCTTCTATTAGGTCTTCTTACATTCGACTTATTCTATTTTATTGCAAGGCCATATTAATATTGACCTTTATTACATTTGAATATATTGTTCTACCTATGTGCGGGTTAGGACCCTAACATGTCCTCCCCCTTAAAAACAACCTTGTCCTCAAGGCTTGAGATGTGGAAATTGATGCAGAATGGTAGTTGGTTCCCAAGTGGCATCTGCTAGAGTTGTATCTTTCCACTGGACTAACACTTCCTTGATGGTCCTCTGATGCAGGAGACGCTCGCGCTGGTCCAAAACTGCTTGTTGTTGTAGCCAAATGGATCCTTCTTCGACTAAATCGGGAAGGTTGGTTTGAATTTGGCACTTAGTTCCAATCACCTTCTTTAAGCATGAAACATGAAAAACAGGATGTAGCTTCGAATGAATGGGCAAATCTAACTGATAGGTCACATGTCCCACATGCTTGAGAACGATATAAGGACCATAAAATTTGGGTGCTATCTTCTGAAAATAATCAGCCTTGAGGGAATTTTTCTTGTAAGGTTGCAGTCGAAGAAACACCTGATCCCCCTTTGCAAATTGACGTTCAGAGCGACCTTGATCTGCTTTTTGCTTCATGCAATATTGTGCCATGACCAAATTCTATTTGAGGGTACGGAGAATAGCCTCTCGAACTGTAAGCATTTGGTCAACCGCTTGGACCTTCGAGACACCAGGTAAGTATGAGAGAACTAAAAGTGGATTTTTTCCATGTACCACTTCAAAAGGAGTCATGCGTGTAGCTGTATGGTATGAAGTGTTGTACCACCATTCAGCTAGGGGTAACCATTGAGCTGATTTATTTTTCTTTTCCGAGGAAAAACACCTCAAATATGTTTCCAAACACCTATTGACAACTTCTGTTTGACCATCAGTCAGGGGATGATAAGTTGGGCTGAGATGCGGTTGGGTTCCTTATATCTTGAACAGTTATTGCCAAAAATTGCCGGTGAAAGTTGGGTCACGATAAAAAACAATAGAATGCGGCATGCCATGAAGCTTGAAGATCTGATCCATGAAAAGTTGAGCCACCATGGATTTTGTAAATGGGTGTTGAAGAGCACTGAAATGAGCATACTTGGAAAGGAGATCAACAACCACCATGATGACTGATTTATTTCTCGATTTGGGTAAGCCTATAATAAAATCCATAGAGATATCCCTCCAAATAGTAGGTAGAATCAGAAGCAGTTGTAGTGTGCCCGAAGATTTGACTATTTCTCCCTTGTTGTGTTGACACACATCACATTCAATGAAAAAATTATGAATGTCTTGTTTCATACCATCCTAGAAAAAAGAGCGTTTGACCCTATCATAGGTTTTGGTGAACCCGGAGTGCCCCACTGTGGGTGTAGCATGAAGCTCAGAAAGTACCATGTATTTAAGTTTTGATTATTTACTTAAATACAAACAACCTTTGTATCGAAGCTCATCATGGAGCCAAGAGTACCCTGGGGAAGCTGGAGCATTGGACTACAATTGTTGGATCAGATGTGAACTTTTGGAATCTTGTAGCCATTCTTGGCGAACAACTTGGAGCCAATCTGGTACAATGAAGGAAAGAGAAAAAAGGGATCCTTCATCTTCATATTTTCAGGAAAGTGCATTCGCAACCACATTGTATTTGCCTTTTTGTAAATGATCTCATAACCATATCCAAAAATCTTAGTCACACATTTTTGTTGCTTTGGGGAGGAAATGCGTTGTTCTAGAAAATACTTGAGGCTTTGATGGTCTGTCTTAATTTGGAAGCGTTGCCCCAATAGATAAGGGCACTACAGACGAACGACATGTAGAATGGCCAACATTTCCTTTTCATATATTGATTTTCCCAGATTTCTTTCAGACAACTGCTTGTTGGTAAAGGCCAAAGGCCAACCCTCTTGCATAAGGACATCACCAATTCCTTTCCCTGAGGCATCACATTCCAAGAAAAAGGTCTTTGTGAAATCAGGGAGGGCCAGGACCAGAGTGGTGCACATGGCCATCTTCAAAGTTTGAAAATATTGAGCAACTGTTGGAGTCCAAGTGAAAGAGTTCTTTTTTAGGAGTGCAGTGAGAGGTGCTGCAATATTTCCATAGTTCTTAACAAACTTGCGATAATAACCTGTTAAGCCCAGAAATCTACCCAAGATTTTGAGAGTCTTTGGGTGAGGCCAGTCTTGCATAGCTTCAATCTCTCTAGGATCCACCTTGACGCCATTTTTTCCAACAAGATGACCCAAGTACTCAACTTCTGAGGCACCAAAAGCACATTTAGATTGTTTCAGGAAACGTTGGTGCTGAGAGAGTAGATGGAGAACTCGATCCACATGAGAAATATGGTCTATCCATTTTTTTCTATAGATGAGGATATCATCAAAGAAAACTAATACAAAATGACAGATAAAAGGATGGAAGACATGATTCATGAGGCTTTGGAAGGTGGAGGGGGAATTACACAAGCCAAAGGGCATGACCAAAAACTCATAGTGGCCCTCATGAGTTCTAAAGGTCATCTTGCGAATGTCTGCCTCTTTCATACGTATCTGGTGGTAGACAGAATGAAGATCAAGTTTAGTAAAGAACTGGGCGCCACTCAATTCATTCAAGAGGTCATCAATGACAGGAATGGGAAATTTGTCTTTAATGGTAAGTTTTCTGAGGGCACGGAAGTCAGGACACATTCACCAAGAACCTTGTTTTTTCAGGACCATGACCACAAGAGAAGAATAGGGGCTTGTACTAGGGAGGATAACGCATGCATTAAGGAGTTCTTGGACCATTTTCTCAATTTCATTTTTTTGGGAAAAGGGGTGACAATACAGACGTATATTGGGAGGAAGGCTTCCTGGTACAAGGAGAATGGAATGATCATGAACACCACTGGAAAGAGGGAGTCCCTGGGGAGTGGAAAATACCACTTGATGTTTATAAAGGATGGATTGGAGGTCTTGCAACATCGAGGGTGTCTTTGTTGCTTGTATGGCATGGAGTTGGGCAATAACACCAGAATGACCTTTTTTGAGCAGCTTTTCCATGCAATGGGAACTAATGATCTTAGGTGAACTGGCAGTGATGCCTTTGAACTTATATTGGTGGCCCTCCTGGTCGAATTGCATGGTTAATTCCTTAAAATCCATGAGAATGGGAACCAAATTCCTTAGCCAATATGCACCCAACACAATGTCATAACCGCCCATGTCGATAGCAAACATAAGAGATTTCAGGTGGTAGTCACCAATTTGGAGATGCACATTTTCACAGCACCCTCCACATTTCATGGAGCCACCATTGGCAATCATGTATTGGAAATTATTGACAACATGGATGTAGCAATGAGTTTCTTAGGCAATGCGATGATGAATAAAATTATGGGTGCTTCCACTATTGATCAGAATGATGACCTTCCTACAATTGATGTAACCGATTAGCTTGAGGGTTTGGGGAGCGGAGAAGCCAGTGAGAGCATTGAGGGAAATGACCGGTTCTATTTCGGGAGGGTCTGAGGGAGGGGTTATGTAAGTGGTTTCAGATGAATCAGTCACAAGGGGAGTTTCAACATCCTCTTCCGAAATATCCTCCGAGATGTCCATAAAAATATTTTGTTCCTTACACTTGTGGCCCAGGAAATATTCGTCATCACAATTATAACAAAGGCCTTTGATTTGTCATTCAACCATTTCATCCCTGGTCAATTTTTGGATCTTTAGTGGAGCGGAGGGAGTAGTGGTATTTATTGGTTTAGTGCGAGGGATAAAGGAGGGATTCCGGTTTTGAGAAAATACAACCTGTGTTGATTCTTTGTCTCTTTTAGTAGCCTCCATCCAAGTCTCAGGTCGAGCCACGAGGACATGGGCCCGAATCTCTTCCTTGAGGCCACTAATAAAACACTCTCATAAAAAGGCATCAGACATGCCCACTATCCGAAAATCCAGGCTCTAAAAGCCAAATATAAAGTATTCCACTGTTCTTGATTGTTTCAACTTTGTCAAACAACCCAAATGGTTGGTGTCAGTGTCAAAGCGTTCATAAAGCTCTGCCACAAAGTGTGTACAAACAATATACCCTTGACGAGAAGTTTTTCTCCATTGCCACCATTGCCAACGTTCTTGATCTAGATGGAGAACACCATACCGGAGTTTGGCCAAGTCACATGTAATTCCGTATAAAGAGAAATAATGTTCTATTTGGGTTACCCAACCAGTGGGATCTGAGCCATCAAATTTGGTCACATCCACCTGCGAGAGGTGTAGGTCACATGGAAAGTATTGGTGCTGAAAGTTATGGAAATGAAGGGAATTTTCAGCTTCAGTCTGTGAAGGTGGGTCAGATAAAGGGTTGTTTGTAGGGATACGCATCTTGGTGCAGAGTGTCGAAACGACAGATTCAATATGGGTGGTCAGGTCTTGTTTGATTTCCTCCATTGAGGACTGCATGCTTGTATTGATGGCAGCAACATTGGCACTGAGTTGTTTCACTTCTTGTTGGGTCTCGGTTAAATTAGATTGCAAGGTATTGAAGCGAGCTTCCAAGTATTGGCTATGGATAAGGGCCATGATGACGAGGGAATGAAAATGGGGCGAGTGGGGTCAAATTTTTTTTGCTGAAAAATGATACGTATGAATGTGATAAGGGCGAAGAGATGAATCCAATGGAATAGGTCTCAAATAATGGTGCAAAAATTTCCAGACTTTTTTTTTTTTACATCTCAAATAATGTGCAAAAAATTTCCAGACTTTTTTGTATTAATTCCACGGATTTATACCGTATGAAGATTCTGCTGTACTGCAGTGATGAAATACCCAAATGCTTAACCAGGAAGAAATATGTAGTGATTTGGAAACCTGAACACAGTTGCGCGACAATAAATCTTGTCTATTTTAATTTGTTTATGTTTCTGTCCCCAAGGGTTAGGTATTCAAGGGTTCTATAGACAAGGGTTTTCCCTGTCCTATAGCTCTCTGATATACGTGAGGGGTCCAATAGTAGTACTCAGCCCAATATATCAGGGTACTAACTAAGGAGGCTAGACCATACCCTTTGTAGTACTACCCGACTACCCAGGTACTAGAGAGTATCTTCCCGAGTGTTGTTCTCGGTGGCCCTATAGCAGTCAGGTGGCCGATTGGTTTATCTAAAGAGGGCTTTAGGTAATCTAGGACAATTCGTACAAAGGCATTGTTTGATGCTCTACCACTCGAAGGGGTACCAACAGGGGTTACAAGGGTGGCCAACAGATGTGCTCTTAAGTACTACTTGTATTTCTTGTGTGTATGAATCCCTCAACCACAGGATTATGCACGTAACGATAGATATTTGTGGCTTAAAGATGCAAGAATACGTCTCTACCCTGAAAAAAAATTTACCCACAATTTCTGCCAAGGAAAGTGCTCTGATACCACTTGTAATATACCAGATATAAAGTATGCAGAACAGAAATAAAATTTTAGAAATGGCAGAATAACAACAATATAACCAGAAGAATCACCACAATAACACGTAAATGATATAAGAATAATACAAAATTAGCACTTTGATTCTGAGAGCAATGTTCGCGGGCCTCTTCGAGGGGGAAACCTCCAGTCGAGAAGATCTCTATTACAATAATATCCAAGCTAGCGTTCTCATACCCTTGACTCCTATTTATACTAAATATGTTTATCAAAAGAAGCATCTAGAGGAAGATCCTTCTAGAAGCGGAAGCTTCTATTAGGTGTTCTTACATTCGACTTATTCTATTTTATTGCAAGGCCTTATTAATATTGACCTTTATTACATCTGAATATATTGTTCTACCTATGTGCGGGTTAGGAAACTAACATATTAACCCTTTCCAAACGCACAATGTTCTCAGTAGTCCACTCTACTGATCTAATTCGATTCATGGGATGAGTATCTTTCAACCTCAATATCCACTCTTTCAACAACTATGGGAAATAACAAAAAAATGTCTCATGCAAATCAGTAAAAACATACCTGTACAAATACTGGCATGGTGTATACCTGGAACTTCTGTTGTCTTTCTGCACGAACTCAAGTTTCTGTGTCTTCAACCATCTTTCAATATCCTTCTTAGTAGGATTCCATCGTCTGAAAATCCCTTTCTACTATTGCATTCTCTTCACTGTCTTCATCAAATCCCCTCCAGGGTGTTCTTCTAAGTTCCAACTGGAAACAAAACCATTTGTTGGAGGTATGGGCTAACCTGGGTTCTACCTTAGTTATCAAACAAAACCCTAGAAACCATCGGCCCCTATGGTAAACTAGAAGGAAACACTGCGCACAGAGTGCACAACGCAGCCTCACCCGAGATGGATTATGGGTGACTGTAGGACCTAAATGTCTACAGTCGTGGAAGGGATGTTTCTCATGGGGATGTTAGGAATACTATTCTTCTAATTCAAAATTCATCAGATCTACCATACATTTAACCTTTAACATTCATTCTTCATAGTTATTCTACTGATCACTGTAAATAAACCCTAATAGATTCATTCATTTACTTATTCATTCATCATCACATCAAAGAAACACATAAAAGATACACATTTCACACAATGACACAGGTGTTACCATGGTTTACCCCCCCCGGGCTACATCCACAAAGATATTTTGCTTCTTATTGTTCTTCATCAAAGTCTGCGCTGCGTGCATTACATCAAAAGTACATTTTGAATGCATATAGGTGAGGCATATCAGTGTCGCACCAAGCTCCACAACTTGCAACCTAACCCTCAATTATAATCCATCTAATTCCACATTAGCTCCACATCAAAATTGATACTACGACTCAAAAAGGTATTACAAAGTCAAAACTAAACTCAAACTCTCCAAAACTAGATCAAGTTCTCACATGATATGATACCCTATCTACTTCATACATCATATATTTATACTACAAAGATTGGGTTAAACCCATTACAATGATTACCAAGTCCCTAACCCTAGGTGGATTAGGCTTGCCCACATAACAATCGTTTGCGCGCAGTTGGTATTCGATCCAACCCTTTCCTCGCTTTGATTTTTTGCCACTTTTCCTTACTTCCCTGTGCATGTTGTTTCCTTTGTATTCTATCGCACCACGTTTCCTTATTTCCTGGCACGCGCTCCAACTGTCCTCCAAAACTACTGCATTGTTCCCCAAAATAGCCTGCTTCAACAAAAATATTTGAGGGTGGTAATATCTAAGGGCCTTTGGCATAATGTACTTATACAAAAATATTTGGATTTGATTTCCTTCGAAGATTGGATAAGGGCCCAAGTAAAATCCTTAGAAAAATATTAGATAATATGGAAATTCATCGTGCAATCATTCCCTCTCATATGAAATTGGCTATCCTAGGGAGTGGGTAATGATAAAAAGGTGAGAGTGGGCCTTGATCCATGAATTTGGTGTGGTAGGGATTATCAACAACCATAGTATCTAGTAAAAAAATTGAACCATTTGGGTAGTAATTCATTAGAAGACGTAACAAATTCTATGAACTCAACTATTTGGCAACAAGGTTTTAAAAAGCAAGTACATTGGATTGGAAGGTAAGTGGACTGAATAATGGAAGGATTTTACAAAAAGGTTTCCATATGCACATATTTATATTAGGTTGAAAGAAGATACTTTGGTATGGTCTAAGAACCCATCAAGTGGTAATTATACTACAAAATTAGGTTATATGGCTATGCTTGAGCAAGATCCCATGGAAGGAGAATGGTATTGGCACCTAAAGTTTGAAGATCACACACGCACTGAAACATATGCATGTAGTGGCACCAAGTTTTAAAGATTGCGCCAACCAAGGATTAACTATACATGCAGACCCATTTTGTATTTTGTGTGCCAACCCAATTTTGCACTGCAAGCACCAACCCATTTTGTAATGTGCACAAGAAATTAAAGAAAACGCATGCAGGCTAGATCCTAAAATATCTTCAAGAATCATTGTAACTAATTGTGTAACAAATTGACTGATCATACTCGAGGCTATGGATAAGATGAAAAGTAGTAATGATTTCCAAACTCCATGAAAGATATAGGGGGATGCATGCAGATATGTAAAGGTTGGGATTTTGAGTAAATACAGAGTTTAGTATTGTATGAGAGAGAGATGAGTTGGAGCTCGAGTAATCTTATGTGTTACTTCTTGTTCAGTCTTGGGAGAGAGAGATGAGTTGGAGAGATGGTGAAGGGAAATAATGAGGTTGAAACATTCTTGGGAGGATATATAAGATTGGATATCTACAAAGGAAGATGATTTTGTGCGATCAGAGACTAGGAATATGTAGATCAACCTTGAAGGATGGGAACAAAGGTACATCTATATTGATTTACATGATTTTTCTTTTTTGAGCTTCCTTGTTTATTGTATAAGTGGATAAAGAGGTAGAAAATGATAAACATTGCCTTGGGAACCCAAGAGTCACTGGTGTGTGACCAAACTATGATCAATAGGCTGAGATATGTACAATATTAGCTTGCAAATATTACCATGCAATTACAAGATATGGATAAGGTTAAGGTGGTGTGAAAGCATGTGTGGTGTAATATGTGTCTCACAAAAGGTTACCATAGGAATGAGTGTCCTACACTGGGGAGATACATGGTGATAGGCACATTGAATTCATTTCCATCCAGACCTTCGATTGAGGGGTGCAAAATTTTCAAACAATGGGGACATCTATCTCCTCATTTCCTGACACTACAAAAATATCAAAAGATTACACATGCTCCATTTTGTGAGTTCTAAAAATCCATGGGACATGATGTGAACAACTATCGGTCACTTTAGTTGATGCAAGAGAACACTGCAAATTCCTTCCAAGTTTTTGTGGCCGCAACAACCCACCTTTAATTTTTATTTTAAAAGAAAAAGGAAAGGCCCCCCTTACTAAAATTTCAATATTATTTCCTAATCCTCTACTGTTTGATCCTAATGCTATCTCTTTTCCTACATTGAGGGAGTTGGGGGTTTTATCTTGATTGATGACTATCTTTGATGGGTGTTGGTTATTTATTTTGATTTGATGATTTCAAATGTCTTCACATGTTGTCTCTTGACCTATGATGTTTTTGTCAACATTTGTATGATGGAATTCATGTGTGGCCACCAATATCCACCTGGATCTGTCCTCCCCCTTTAGGAAGCAATTCTCTCCATTGCGTTGACTACCCGGGGAAGAGGGGAAATCTTTTGTTGAATCTTAATCTTGGTGAGCTATGTGCCTTGTTGGAGATGTTGCGTTGCTTGGTTTGTGGAAGGCTGTCACAAACCTATTGCTGGTGGGGTTGAATTTGTTCCACCAACCTGTTGTCTCTGGGTTTGACAGGGCATTGTGTAGGCACCATCATAGGTGAAGAGACAATATCTTCTTTCTCTTTTGCAATTTGTTTTTGTTGGATAGATGATGTTGAGGTTGGAGTGGTTGTAATGGCCTTTTTTGCATCCTTTAAACAGATTGTGAAGAGGATGAATTTTTTAGTATGAGAGATTACCTTGCGGTACTGTTTTGGTGGAAGAGTAGTCAGAGCTACCTATGGTATCCTGTAGAGCTGACCCCACAGAGTAATAATGACACTATGAGGTCGAGACTCATAAACAACATGATGTTTCTACATATATGGTTGGACCAAAACAACATCACAGAAATCAACAAGGGAAAAATCACACACTACCTCATCCTTGAAGGGTTGGATGTCATAGGACAGACGACACTACTGGCAGACACAAATATCTCGTCCTTGGTGAAGCCACCCAATGTTGTATGATTGCGGGTGTGGTGTTGTCGACAACCCAAACTATTTGACAACCTCATCTGAGATGAGTTTCTTCTTTCTACTGCTACCAACAATAAAATGCAACAGGATCCCCTTCAACCACATCTGTGAATGGAACATGTGCTCCCCCTCTTCAGGATCTACTGGTTCTTCTAGTTGAATTGTTGCAGTTGTGAAAGTAGCAGTCGGGTATGCATTGATGATCTATCTTTTTCATTATTTTCTGGATCAGATTCTGAATTAGGGTTCGGCTCCTTGTCTTTGATCTCTGCCACCAATGACTGTTTTGAATGACATACATCGGTGTTGTTCTAGGGAATTTCGTGGAAGTCGCACCACTTCCTAGTGTCATTCTCCATCTTTCCTTTACCCTTATTTTCCTGTGTCTTGGACTGGTTTTCGGTAGGCTGTTGGTAAGGGCCATTTTTATCATGCTTTGGTTGTTGCATATTTGCAGACCTAAACTCCCATTTCTTCTGGTGCCTAAATTTATGCTCTATTTTGACAACATATCAATAGGCAACTCCCAATGATGAAATGTTTAGGAAATCCATTTCAGTTTGGATGTACCTATGTAGAGCCACATGGTATTTCGTAAATAGATGTCACTCATAGTCTTTGATACCTATCTTGGTGCGTAAGGTATATGGAAAATATATGTGAACTCCGGAACTATTTGGCTCTTCTCTTGCCACAGTGTGGTCCATCTCATGTACTGGTCTTAATAGTTATCAACAAGGTAATATTGTTCCTTGACTGCATCCACAAAAAAATAACACGTGGGCTCGGCCCCATATATTCTAGATTCCTCTATGGAACTTTGCCACCAGTAATTTTCACACCAATGTTTGACATGGGGTAGAGCCTTGAGGAGTGTGAAGGTGATCTTTTCCTTGTCTGAAAAATTGTGAACAGATAAATAACCTTCTAGCATATTTAACCATTTTTCTAAGGCATCCACATCTATCCGACCTTCAAATATGGGAATATCAAAATTAACTTGTACCTTGAAGGGAGAGGTTCCTCCAAAGTGGTCGCTTGATGAATATGTGCCTATTGCTATTGGTAGGCTTTGAAGGATGTGGGAAAAATTCTCCATCATTTCGTCCCTCTGTCGTGTGAGAGCTTTCTCAAGCAACATGTTAATAAAATATTCTTCTCCATTGTTTTTATTTTCTTCCGCCATGGAGATTTTCTTGGGCATGTGAGAGTGGTTGTCCTCAAGAGACAATATCGAGACCCAAATCACTATACTCTGACCTTGTTGGGTACATGCACTGAAAAACGATCAAGAGCGTCCTGCTCTAATACCACTGATCCAGATTATTTTTGAAACGAAATGAAAGAAAATATATTACAATGAAGTACACATAAATATTACCATAAACATAGAAATATAGTAATACATGATTTCTATTAATGAAAGAAATGTACAGAGACTGTAAAAATACAGAGTGAAAGACTCGCCAGAATGTTGGCATCTTATCTCTAATAAGAGATGTGATAGCTACGCTCATTCGCAATAATATGAGAACAATGAGGCTTTGAAGGCCTTTCTATAATAAACATGAATGCAAAAACCCTAAACCTCCAAAAACCTAACCCTAGGAGATGAAGCGCCAAAATTCATGAGGGCCCCGTTGGGGTAAGTTAGTACATCAACTTCTCGGGGTCGTAACTTTTGCATACGATCTCTGTTTTAGGCATGTGATAGCCCGTTGGAAAGGTATTTTTGAGAGTTATGCATTCTTGTATAAAACTTTGACTCCATCTATATTTTGACAATGGAAATCCAATAAAACATTGTTTAGGGCCCAAAAATGGCCCTGGAAGTACAAAAATATGTACTGACATGAAAAATTCCAAAATAAGCCAGTTGGAATAGGTGGGTAGTCACCATTATCCACTTGGATTCTATGTAGGGCTTGAGGACAACCACGGAAGTGAAGAACCCACAATTACAAATAAATGTCATCATTATAGAGAAACATGTTGAACTGAAAACTGTCAAGATGAGCCAGTTCGAATTTGGAATAGATGGGTGGCCACCAATATCCACCTGGATCACTCTAAGTCTAAATTGCATACTATATGATCCTTATTTTGAGTTGAGACTTGGAACATATAGTTTCACAACACTCAATCTACATTCACTGTGTTATTGCTAAATAAACCTAACACTCTCTTATAAATTAATTTAAATGAAGGGAATGTGTTTTTTATTGTATTGACATGTCTTCTTTTAATCGTATGGATCATCTCATTCCTTTTTTTTGAAGGAGTCGGTTTGTAGAGACACTTCATTTGAATGACCGCTCTAGCCTTGAGAGGTTTGTGGGGGAATCTCTTGATCCTTGTCCACACCCTCGACCTTGATTCTTTCCATGGTTTCTCCTTGTTGGGAAGCAAATTACCTTTGCTTGCATTTACCCGGAGGTCTGAAGCTCCCAAGCCTTTTAGACCCACCTTTCCTACGAACCTCTTCATATTGGTTTGTATGTGGTCCTCTCTTCGTCTTACCCCACACCAAAACCCCATTCCCACTCTTGATTACGAGTCCTTGTTGAGTTTTCACCTGACACTTGTTAGTTATCTGTCACACTCACCCATAGTGTCTGGCGTAAGGACATTTTTCTAGACTTGATGGCACTCCCGCTCCTGGTGATTTGAGCGTGTCCTCCCTATCAAATGTGTATATTGAAGTGGACTAGCATGTTTCACACGTTGGGTTAGCATCGACCTTCTTTTTCTTCTTATCGCTACCTGTGACGTTAAATCGTCATATGGAGCATCGTCCTTTCTCCTTCGTCACTTTCCCTTCATTTCAGCCGAATCGCCACATCCTCAATCGCATCTATCTTCACTCCTCTCCATAGAATCTAGTTTCATCAATCCTACATTATATGCCTTTTCTGAATTTTGGCCCCTAGGTGTGGAACCCTAACCAGTGGAACCTAGAGGACATGGAACCTCGACTTGTCTAATTTCCTCCTAATTTTCCTAATTTTTAATTATATTATATTATTTTATTTTATTAATTTTTGTAAATAATTTTTATAAATATTTTATTTCAAATTTGTATATATAATTTACGTTATTTGATTTTTATTTCAATTTTTATTTATTTTTGTTTTTATTTTTATTTTTATTTTTTTATTTTGTAATATTTGTCTTTTATTTATTTTATTTAATATATATTTAATTTTAATTTTAATTATTTAATTTAATTTTCACGTTTTTATTTTCACTATTCTTTTTTTTTTACTTATTTATTTCCCTATCCCCACCTAAAATTTCATGTATTCCCTAGGTCCTATTTTCTATGCCTCCCTATTTTCTAGGGATTTGCTATTTCTAGGGATTTACTAGTTTCTAGGGATTTATGGAAATCATTTAACTTATATTTGAAATCCTATCCCTAAAATGCCTTGAAACTTTGAATCATATAACACCATAAATATTTTAATTAATGTATAGGAAAATGTGCATATTATAGTATTGTTTTTATTTCTCACGGGAATGAGTTTGAGTGGAATGATTGTCGTCGGAAAATTTTGGAGAATTCACAAGACTTACCTCACATCCCTTACCAAAATCTTGATGACGACAACCAACAAACCCCTACCTCCAATTAAATATTATTTGAATATTTTCCCTTGGAAAATGTGCACGCCGTTTGACTTATTATATTAATATTTAAAAGTCCATGCATTGTGATCGACGAGATTTAGGAATGTGAGTTGTCGGATATATGTTATCGGTGATGGGGAGTGTTGAGTTATCGGTGATAAGCCTTTTCTCATCGGGGAATGGAGTGGAGTGTGAAGTGTGAGATCCCAAATAAAATCCCGACAACGAAATTTGGGGGACTTGGGAAAAATGATATGGACTATTATAACAATTATAACAAAGGCCTTTGAGTTGTCATTCAGCCATTTCATCCCTGGTCAATTTTTGGATCTTTAGTGGAGTGAAGGGAGTAGTGGGATTTATTTGTTTAGTGCGAGGGATAAAGGAGGGTTTCCATTTTTGAGAAGATACAACATGTTTTGCTTCTTTATCTCTTTTGGTAGCCTCCACCCAACTCTGAGGCCGAGCCATGAGGACATGGGCCTGAATCTCTTCCTTGAGGCCATTGATAAAACACTCTTGGAAAAAGGCATCAGACATGCCCTCTGTTCGAAAAGACAGGATCTCAAAGGCAGCTATAAAGTCTTCCACTATTCCTGATTGTTTCAACGTTTTCAAACAACCCAAATGGTTGGTGTCAGTGTCAAAGAATTCATAAAGCTCTGCCACAAAGTGTGTCCAAGCAATATACCCTTGACGGGAAGTCTTTATCCATTGCCACCATTGCCAACGTTCTTGATCTAGATGGAGAACACCATACCGGAGTTTGGCCAAGTCATATGTAATGCCGTATAAAGAGAAATAATGTTCCATTTGGGTTACCCAACTAGTGGGATCCGAGCCATCAAATTTGGTCACATCCACTTGCGGGAGGCGTAGGTCACATGGAAAGTGATGGTGTTGAAAGTTATGGAAATGAAGGGAATTTTCAGCTTCAGTCTGTGAAGGTGGGTTAGACAAAGGGTTATCTGTAGGGATACGCATCTTGGTGCAGAGTGTCGAAACGACAAATTCAAGCTGGGTGGTCAGGTCTTGTTTGATTTCCTCCATTGAGGACTGCATGGTTGTATTGATGGAAGCAACATTGGCACTGAGTTGTTTCACTTCTTGTTAGGTCTCGGTTAAATTAGATTGCAAGGTATTGAAGCGAGCTTCCAAGTCTTGGCTATGGGTAAGGGCCATGATACCAAAATGGGGCGAGTGGGGTCAAAATATTTTTGTTGAAAAATGATATGGATGATTGTGATAAGGGCGAAGAGATGAATCCAATGGAATAGGTCTCAAATAATGGTGCAAAAGTTTCCAGACTTTTTTTGTTTTTTTTACACCTGTGGATTTATGCTCTGGTATGAAGAATACTACAATGATGAAATGCCCAAATGCTTAACCAGGAAGAAATCTGTAGTGATTTGGAAACCCGAATATAGTTGTGTGACAATATATCTTGTCTATTTTAATTTGTTTATGTTTCTATCCCCAAGGGTTAGGTATTCAAGGGTTCTACAGACAAGGGTTTGCCCTGTCCTATAGCTCTCTGATATACATGAGGGGTCCAATAGTAGTACTCAGCCCAATATATCAGGGAACTAACTAAGGAGGCTAGACCGTACCCTTAGTAGTACTACCCGACTACCTAGGTACTAGAGAGTATCTTCTCGAGTGTTTTTCTCGGTGGCACTATAGCAGTTAGGTGACTGATCAGTTTATCTAAAGAGGGATTTAGGTAATCTAGGCCGATTCGTACATAGGCGTTGTCTGATGCTCTACCACTCGAAGGGGTACCAACAGGGGTTACAAGGGTGGCCAACAGGTGTGTTCTTAAGTACCACTTTTATTTCCTGCATGTATGAATCCCTCAACCGTGGGTTTATGGGCGTAATGATAGATATTTGTGGCTTAAAGACACCAGAATAAGTCTCTACCCTAAAAAAAAATTTACCCACAATTTCTGCCAAGGAAAGTGCTCTGATACCACTTGTAATATACAAGATATAAAAAGTATGTAGAACATAAATAAAATTCTAGAAATGGTAGAATAACAACAATATAACCAGAACAATCACCACAATAACATGTAAATGATTTAAGAATAACAAAAAAATAACACTTTGATTCTGAGAGCAATGTTCACGGTCCTCTTCGAGGGGGAAACCTCCAGTCGAGAAGAGCTCTATTACAATAATATCCAAGATAGGGTTCTCATACCATCGACTCCTATTTATACTAAATATGTCTATCAAAAGAAGCATCTAGAGGAAGATCCTTCTAGAAGCGGAAGCTTCTATTAGGTCTTCTTACATTCAACTTATTCTATTTTATAGCAAGGCCTTATTAATATTGACCTTTATTACATCTGAATATATTGTTCTACCTATGTACGGGTTAGGACCCTAACATATTAACCCTTTCCAACCGCACAATGTTCTTAGTAGTCCACTCTACTGACCTAATTAGATTCATGGGATGAGTATCCTTCAACCTCAATATCCACTCTTTCAACAACTATGGGAAATAACAGAAAAATGTCTCATGCAAATCAGTAAAAACATACCTGTCCAAATACTGGCATGGTGTATACCTGGAACTTTTGTTGTCTTTCTGCACGAACTCAAGTTTCTGTGTCTTCAACCATCTTTCAATATCCTTCTTAGTAGGATTCCATCGTCTGAACATCCCTTTATACTATTGCATTCTCTTCACTGTCTTCATCAAATCCCCTCCAGGGTGTTCTTCTAAGTTCCAGCTGGAAACAAAACCATTTGTTGGATGCATGGGCTAACCTGGGTTCTACCTTAGTTCTCAAACAAAACACTAGAAACCATCGGCCCCTATGGTAAACTAGAAGGAAACACTGCGCACAGAGTGAACAACGTAGCCTCACCCGAGATGGATTATGTATGACTGTAGGACCCAAATGTCTACAGTTGTGGAAGGGATGTTTCTCATGGGGATGTTAGGAATACTATTCTTCTAATTCAACATTCATCAGAGCTACCATACATTTAACCTTTAACATTCATTCTTCATAGTTATTCTAGTGATCACTATAAATAAACCCTAATAGATTCATTCATTTATTTATTCATTCATTATCACATCATAGAAACACATAAAAGAGACACATTTCACACAATGACACAGGTGTTACCATGGTTTACCCCCCCTGGGCTACATCCACAAAGATATTTTTCTTCTTATTATTCTTCATCAAAGTCTGCGTTGCGTGCATTACGTCAAAAGTACATTTTGAATGCATATAGGTGAGGTGTATCAGTGTCGCACCAAACTCCACAACTTGCGACCTAACCCTCAATTATAATCCATCTGACTCCACATTAGCTCCTCATCAAAATTGATACTACGACTCAAAAAGGTATTACAGACTCAAAACTAAACTCAAACTCACCAAAACTAGATCAAGTTCTCACATGATATGATACCCTATCTACTTCATACATCATATATTTATACTACAAATATTTGGTTAAACCCATTACAATGATTACCAAAACCCTAACCCTAGGTGGATTAGGCTTGTCCACATATCGATCGTTTGCGCACAGTTGGTATTCGATCCAACCCTTTCCTCGCTTTGATTTTTTGCCGCTTTTCCTTACTTCCTGATGCGTGTTTCTTCCTTTGTATTCTATCACGCTGCTTTTCCTTATTTCCTAGTGCGCTCTCCAACTATCCTCCAAAACTACTGGATTGTTCCCCAAAATAGCCTGCTTCAACAAAAATATTTGAGGGTGGTAATCTCTAAGGGCCTTTGGCATAATGTAATTATAAAAAAATATTTGGATTTGATTTCCTTCGAAGATTGGATAAGGGCCCAAGTAAAATCCTTAGAAAGATATTAGATAATATGGAAATTCATCGTGCAGTCATTCCCTCTTATACGAAATTGGCTATCCTAGGGAGTGGGAAATGATAAAAAGGTGAGAGTGGGCCTTGATCCATGAATCTGGTGTGGTAGGGATTATCAACAACCATAGTATCTAGTAAAAATATTGAACCATTTGGGTAGTAATTCATTAGAAGATGCAACAAATTCTATGAACTCAACTATTTGGCAACAAGGTTTTAAAAAGCAAGTACATTGGATTGGAAGGTAAGTGGACTGAATAATGGAAGGATTTTACAATTTTTTTTCCATATGCACATATTTATATTAGGTTGAAAGAAGATACTTTGGTATGGTGTAAGAACCCATCAACTGGTAATTATACTACAAAATTAGGTTATATGGCTATGCAGCTTGAGCAAGATCCCATGGAAGGAGAATGGTGTTGGCACCTAAAGTTTGAAGATCACACACACACTGAAACATATGCATGTAGTGGCACCAAGTTTTAAAGTTTGCGCCAACCAAGGATTAACTATACATGCAGACCCATTTTGTATTTTGTGTGCCAACCTAATTTTGCACTGCAAGCACCAACCCATTTTGTAATGTGCACAAGAAATTAAAGAAAACACATGCAGGCCAGATCCTAAAATATCTTCAGGAATCATTGTAACTAATTGTGTAACAAATCGACTGATGATACTCGAGGCTATGGATAAGATGAAAAGTAGTAATGATTTCCACACTCCATGAAAGATATAGGGGGATGCATGTAGATATGTAAAGGGTTGGGACTTTGAGTAAATACAGAGTTCAATATTGTATGAGAGAGAGATGAGTTGGAGCTCCAGTAATCTAGTTCAGTCTAGTTCTTTCATGAAACAACGCATAGATAGAGGTTTGAGCAGATGACTCACCTCTATTGTTGAATCTGGATGTGTTTTGAGCAGACCATGGCCACATTTTATCTAATTGTCTTGAATGAATGGAATGAATGAGTACATCTTGAGAAAATTTGTCTCTTCATTTACTGAGTTTTGACTTGAATGTATGTTTGTGTTTTATTATTCTATGCATGATGAATGAATGATCAATTATCTACTGGAGTTTTCCTATATGTGTTGTCCCTTCACACCCTACACAATACTAATGGTCTCTGTGATTCTCATGGAATATCGGGTGAGATATTCTTTGGTCCTTGATTGAAGATTAAATATACCAATGCCTATGGGGTTTTGTTGGTAAGATCTTAACGCAACATGGGGCTTTAAACACCCCAACAAAACGAAATAACCAACAAATGGTTCTTTTGTTAGGACCTTAAGGTTTTGTACTGCATGGTGAAGGGAAATAATGAGGTTGAAACATTCTCGGGAGGAGATATAAGATTGGTTATCTACAAAGGAAGATGAGTTTGTGCGATCAGAGACTAGGAATATGTAGATCAACCTTGAAGGATGGGAACAAAGGTACATCTATATTGATTTACATGATTTTTTTTTTTTGAGTTTCCTTGTTTATTGTATGAGTGGATAAAGAGGTAGAAAATGATAAGCATTCCCTTGGGAACTCAAGAGTCACTAGTGTGTGACCAAACTATGATCAATAGGATGAGATCTCTACAATCTTAGCTTGCCAATATTACCATGCAATTACAAGATATGGCTAAGGTTAAGGTGGTGCGAAAGCATGTGTGGTGTAATATGTGTCGCACAGACGGTTACCATAGGAATGAGTGTCCTACACTGGGGAGCTACATGGTGACAGGCACATCGAATTCATTTCCATCCAGACCTTCGATTGAGGGGTGTGAAATTTTCAAACAATGGGGACATCTATCTCCTCATTTCCTGACACTACAAAAATATCAAAAGATTACACATGATCCATTTTGTGAGTTCTAAAAATCCATGGGACATGATGTGAACAACTATCGGTCACTTTAGTTGATGCAGGAGCACATTGCAAATTCCTTCCAAGTTTTTGTGGCTGCAACAACCCACCTTTAATTTTTATTTTAAAAGAAATAGGAAAGCCCCCCCTTACTAAAATTTCAATCTTATTTCCTAATCCTCTACTGTTTGATCGTAATGCTATCTCTTTTCCTACATTGAGGGAGTTGGGGGTTTTATCTTGATTGATGACTATCTTTGATGGGTGTTGGTTATTTATTTTGATTTGATGATTTCAAATGTCTTCACATGTTGTCTCTTGACCTATGATGTTTTTGTCAACATTTGTATGATGGAATTCATGTGTGGCCACCAATATCCACCTGGATATGTCCTCCCCCATTAGGAAGCAATTCTCTCCATTGCATTGACTACCCGGGGAAGAGGGGAAAGCGTTTATTGAATCTGAATCTTGGTGAGCTACGTGCCTTGTTGGAGACATTGTGTTGCTTGGTTTGTGGAAGGCTGTCACAAACCTATTGCTGGCGGGGTTGAATCTGTTTGACCAACCTGTTGTCTCTGGGCTTGACAGGGCATTGTGTAGGCACCATCATAGGTGAAGAGACAATATCTTCTTTCTCTTATGCAATCTGTTTTTGTTGGATATACGATGTTGAGGTTGGAGTGGTTGAAATGGCCTTTTGTGCATTCTTTAAATAGATTGTGAAGAGGATGAATTTTTTAGTATGAGATATTACCTTGCGGCATTGTTTTGGTGGAAGAGTAGTCAGAACTACCTATGGTATCCTGTAGAGCTGAACCCATAGAGTAATAATGACACTACGAGGTCGAGATTCATAAACAACATGATGTTTCTACATATATGGTTGGACCAAAACAACATCACAGAAATCAACAGGGGAAAAATCACACACTACCTCATCCTTGAAGGGTTGGATGTCATAGGGTAGGTGATACTACTGGCCGACACAAATATCTTGTCCCTGGTGAAGCCACCCAATGTTGTATGATTGTGGGTGTGGTGTTGTCGACAACTTAAACTGTTTGGCAACCTCATCTGAGATGAGTTTCTTCTTTCTACTGCTATCAACAATAAAATGCAACAGGATCCCCTTCAACCACATCTGTGAATGGAACATGCGCTCCCCCTCTTCAGAATCTACTCGTTCTTCTGGTTGAATTGTTGTGGTCATGAAAGTAGCAGTGGGGTCTACGTCGATGATCTGTCTTTTTTCATTATTTTCTAGATCAGATTCTGAATCAGGGTTCAGCTCCTTGTCTTTGATCTCTGCCACCAATGACTGTTTTGAATGACATTCATTGGTGTTGTGCCAGGGGATTTCATGGAAGTCGCACCACTTCCCAGTGTCATTCTCCATCTTTCCTTTACCCTTATTTTCTTGTGTCTTGGACTGGTTTTTGGTAGGTTGTTGGTAAGGGCCATTTTTATCATGCTTTGGTTGTTGCATATTTGCAGACCCGAACTCCCATTTGTTCCGGTGCCTAAATTTATGCTCTATTTTGACAACATATCAATAGGTAGCTCCCAATGATGAAATGTTTAGGAAATCCATTTCAGTTTGGATGTACCTATGTAGAGCCCCACGATATTTCATAAATAGATGTCACTCAGAGTCTTTGATACCTAGCTTGGTGCATAAGGTATATGGAAAGTATATGTGAACTCCAGAACTATTTGGCTCTTCGCTTGCCAAAATGTGGTCCATCTCATGTACTAGTCTTAATAGTTATCAACAAGGTAATATTGTTCTATGACCGCATCCACAAAAAAATGACAAGTGGGCTCGGCCCCATATATTCTAGATTCCTCTATGGAACTTTACTCCCAGTAATTTTCCCACCAATGTTTGACATGGGGGAGAGCCTTGAGGAGTGTGAAGGTGATCTTTTCCCTGTCAGAAAAATTGTGAACAAATAAATAACCTTCTAGCATATTTAACCATTTTTTTAAGGCATCCACATCTATCCGACCTTCAAATACGGGAATATCAAAATTAACTTACCTTGAAGGGAGAGGTTCCTCCAAAGTGGTCGCTTGATGAAACTGTGCCTGTTGCTATCGGTAGGCTTTGAAGGATGTGGGAAACATTCTCCATCATTTCGTCCCTCTATCGTGTGAGAGCTTTCTCAAGCAACATGTTAATAGAATATTCTTCTCCATTGTTTTTCTTTTCTTCCGCCATGGAGAGTTTCTTGGGCGTGTGAGAGTGGTTGTCCTCAAGAGAGACAAGATCGAGATCCAAATCACTATACTCTGACCTTGCTGGGTACATGCACTGAAAAATGATCAAGAGCGGCCTGCTCTAATACCACTGATCCAGATTATTTTTGAAACGAAATTAAAGAAAATATATTACAATGAAGTACACATAAATATTACCATAAACATAGAAATACAGTAATACATGATTTCTATTAATGAAAGAAATGTACAAAGACCGTAAAAATACAGAGTGAAAGACTCGCTAGAATGTTGGCATCTTATCTCTAATAAGAGATGTGACAGCTACGCTCATTCGTAAGAATATGAGTACAATGAGGCTTTGAAGTCCTTTTTATAATAAACATGAATTCAAAAACCCTAAACCTCCAAAAACCTAACCCTAGGAGATGAAGCGCCAAAATTTATGTGTGCCCCGTTGGGGTAAGTTAGTACATCAACTTCTCAAGGTTGTAGCTTTTGCATACGATCTCTGTTTTAGGCATGTGATAGCGCGTTGGAAAGGTAATTTTGATAGCTATGCATTCTTCCATCAAAATTTGTCTCTATATATATTTTGACAATGGAAATCCAATAAAACATTGTTTAGGGCCCAAAAATGGCCCTAGAAGTACAAAAATATGTACTGACATGAAAACTTCCAAAATAAGCCAGTTGGAATAGGTGGGCAGTCACCATTATCCACTTGGATGCTATGTAGGGCTTGAGGATAGCCGCGGAAGTGAAGAACCCATAATTACAAATAAATGTCGTCATTACAGAGAAACATGTTGAACTGAAAATTGTCAAGATGAGCTAGTTCGAATTTGGAACAGATGGGTGGCCACCAATATCCACCTGGATCACTCTAAGTCTAAATTGCATACTAAATGATCCTTCTTTTGAGTTGAGACTTGGAACATATAGTTTCACAACACTCAATCTACATTCACCGTGTTATTGCTAAATAAACCTAACACTCTCTTATAAATTGATTTCAATGAAGGGAATGTGTTTTTTATTGTATTGACATGTCTTCTTTTAATCGTATGGATCATCTCATTCCTTTGTTTTGAAGGAGCTGGTTTGCAGAGACACTTCATTTGAGTGACCGCTCTAGCCTTGAGAGGCTTGTGGGGGAATCTCTTGATCCTTGTCCACACCCTCGACCTTGATTCGTTCCATGGCTTCTCCTTGTTGGGAAGAAGATTACCTTTGCTTGCATTTACCCGGAGGTCTGAATCTCCCAAGCCTTTTAGACCCACCTTTCCTGCGAATCTCTTCATATTGGTTTGTATCTAGTCATCTCTTGGTCTTACCCCACACCAAAACCCCATTCCCACTCTTGATTATGAGTTCTTGTTGAGTTTTCACCCGACACTTGTTAGTTATCTGTCACACTCACCCATAGTGTCTGGCGTAAGGACATTTTTCTAGACTTGATGGCACTCTCGGTCCTGGTGATTTGAGCGTGTCCTCCCTATCAAATGTGTATATTGAAGTGGACTAGCATGTTTCATGCGTTGGGTTAGCATCGACCTTATTTTTCTTCTTATCACTACTTGTGAAGTTAAATCATCATATGTAGCATCGTCCTTCCTCCTTCATCACTTTCCCTTCTTTTCAGCCGAATCACCACATCCTCAATCGCATCTATCCCCGCTTCTCTCCATAGAATCTAGTTTCATCAATCCTACATTATATGCATTTTCTGAATTTTGGCCCCTAGGTGTGGAACCCTGACCAGTGGAACCTAGAGGGCATGGAACCTCGACTTTTCTAATTTCCTCCTAATTTTCCTAATTTTTAATTATATTATATTATTTTATTTTATTAATTTTTATAAATAATTTTTTATAAATATTTTATTTTAAATTTGTATATATAATTTACGTTATTTGATTTTTATTTCGATTTTTATTTCAATTTTTATTTATTTATTTTGTAAATATTTATCTTTTATCTATTTTATTTAATATATTTTTATTGTAATTTTAATTATTTAATTTAATTTTCATGTTTTTTATTTTCACTATTCTTTTTTTTTTACTTCTTATTTATTTCCCTATCCCCACCTAAAATTTCATGTATTCCCTAGGTCCTATTTTCTATGCCTCCCTATTTTCTAGAGATTTGCTGTTTCTAGGGATTTACTAGTTTCTAGGGATTTAAGGAAATCATTTAACTTATATTTGAAATCCTATCCCTAAAATGCCTTGAAACTTTGAATCATATAACACATCATAAATATTTTAATTAATGTATAGGAAAATGTGCATATTATAGTATTATTTTTATTTCTCACGGGAATGAGTTTGAGTGGAATGATCGTCGTCAGAAAATTTTGGAGAATTCATGAGACTTACCTCACATCCCCTACCAAAATCTTGACGATGACAACCGACAAACCCCTACCTCCATTTAAATATTATTTTAATATTTTCCCTTGGAAAATGTGCACCCCGTTTGACTTATTATTTTAATATTTAAAAGTCCATGCATTGTGATCGACGAGAGTTGGGAACGTGAGTTGTCGGAGATATGTTATCAATGATGGGGAGTGTTGAGTTATCGGTGATAAGCCTTTTCTCATCGGGGAATGGAGTGGAGTGTGAAGTGTGAGCTCCCAAATAAAATCCCGACAACAAAATCTGGGGGACTTGGGAAATATGATATGGACTATGTCCAAAGAGGTGGGGGAACGGGGAAGATATTACATTATTTTTTTGTTTTTTAATTTAATTTAATTTTTTATCTTATTTTCTTTCTTTATTTTATCAATTTATTTTTAATTTTACTTTTTAATTTTATTCATTTATTTTATTTTATTTTTAATTTTTGTAGATTTATGGTTTTTCGTATGTTAAATGAATAACAAAATTAAATGGGCCTAATGGTTAAAGATGTGTGTTTCTTCCTCAAAGTTTACAAGTTCAAATCTAGCGGGGGTAGGATAATTATTATTATTTTACTAGTTTTAGTAATTTTTATATTTTTTTATTAATGAGGGGTAATTGTTTTTTTTTTTCCATAGGATTAGGGTAGTTAGTTTTTTGTTAATAATTGTAGATAGATGTAAAATAATGTAAATAATTTGGTTATATTTGATTTTTATTTTATCTTTTGTCTTTTTGATTGCTTCCCTAATGTTAAAAAATAAAAAAAAATGGTAAAATTGGAAAAACATCATGCTACAAGTCGTCGGTCCCATGTCGCTCAGGTTATTTTTCAACTATTCATAGGGGATAAGCCATTTCATCACAAAGTGTTGATCTCTTATGCAGGTGAGATTTTTATTTTGCAGGTTCAAGAATCAATGGTCCATATTAACCCACGGGCTTGATCAATGGTCACTGAGTGACGATTTTTAAACAACCATAAATTTTGCTACAAGTGTCGAAATGAGGCCCGTGATACCTCTTTGGAAAGGTAACAAAAAAAGGAAGATAGTGATGCAAGTATTCAGGCTAAAAAACGCACAGAAGACATTGTAAAATGCCAAAAAAGACACCCATGGATTTGGGGGGAAAATTGACCATACCAACTTCAAAAAGTCATATCTGGACCTATGAGAAACGAAATCAAGCCCAGGAGGACTCAATGGAAATATGGAGGAGACACAAATATTGGGATAACAAGTGTTGGCTGATGTTGAGAAGAAAATCTCTGAAAATGCAAAACATAGAAGGAACCCGAATTCAGATGAAGAACCCACTATGTAGACTTCAAACAACTATATCTCAAGCTACATGCAATGAAATCGATCCATCAATAGCTCAATTTAAATATGAGATATAGAAGAATAATATAGAATGATTTCGTTCAATAGGCCAAATACAAAAAAACCCAGAAACTTCCGAGGAACAAAATATAATGCCAATGGATAGAGTCAATGATTGTTTTTAAACAAATATCATTTGCAAACTGTTTGAGGGAGAAAATGTATCACTCATGATTTTGTTAAACTTCTCTTTGTAATCCTCACATATTCATTTTCAAAATGTGAGAAAAGAAATGTAAGGAAAATGAAACGAATGGTCATGAGAACTGAATGGTCTCTCTTTTGTCTTATAAAAGAGAATTGATAGGATAGAAATAATACTTTTCCCATTGTATAGACAATTGATACTCTTATTTCTGAATATATAAAGAGCAAAAGACATTTCTGAAGTAAAAAATGTTTTCAAATTCTTGTGAGATTATTCTGTACTTGTATTTATTGATTAAGTTTTCGGGGTATTGATCATATGAACTATTTATGTGTTTAGTATTCAGGATTCTTACGTTGTTGTGATTTATTACGAGTGCAGGGATGATGTTACATATTTCTTTTTCAACTATTTGAGACGATTTCTACAATATTATTGTGCTAACATTTATGGGTTGTCATGAACTATTTATGTTGTCTAGATATTACCTTTCACTATTCTCATTCTTTTAGCTTTGCTCACAGGATAAGTTAGAATTAGTTAGGATTAGAGTAGTTTCCTTTCAGTTAGTTTAGCCTTAGTATTATTTAGAACTCTTTGCGGGGAAGTCTGTTGTCATTCCCCTTTTATTTCTTTTAATTCTGAGCGGCAGTGAGGCCCATAAACTTGTAGCAAAATCCTACACCAAAAAAGAGTAAGTCTGATTGGGACCTGCCATCAACATTCTCCCTCGTCTACTTGATGGGCCATTTGGACCCGTCAACAAAAATGGCGCTATAAGGAGGGCTAGATGACAAGTTGAGCCTATGAATTCATTCTTGTTATTATTTTTTTTTAATTTACTAATGGCTCCATCCCATATCCATTTATGGAGGTGTTTTTCTAGTACTATACCTCCCAAACCTCCTAGAAATATTTTACATTTCTTGTCATGATTTAGATTTGATGGGGAGAGTGAAATATCTACATCTGAACATGCTTTATATTTCTGGAAATGTTGTTGTTCTCACAATATTACTAATGGAAATATTGTTTGCAAGTTGTTCACTCTCACTTTTGCAGGTCGGGTTAAGAGTTGGTGCGAGACTTTGCCAACCGCCTCTATTCACACATGGGAACAATTTATGCATGATTTTTTGCATGCTTTTGAGAATTATTATTATGATATTTTGTGTGCATATTTTTTATAGATTAAGAAGAACGAAGATGAATCCCTTGAAGATTTTTTTATATGATTTCCTCATCTTTTCTCTAGATTTCCTTTGGATGATAGGACCTCTAATAATGATTTGATTTCTTGTTCAGTTTCTCTTGCTAATGAAACATACAAACCACTGAATGAAGAATCTAAATCACATTTTAATATTTCCCCACATGTTGATTTGGATTTAAATAAAAATGTTGAAAATGTGAATGGTTTAGATGGATTCCATATGTTGGGATATTTCTTTACTATAGGGGATATATATCAGATAGAAAAAAATAATTCAGAAGAGACATATGGATCCTCCCACCACTCCATTCCTCCTTTATTTCCTTGTGACAGAAAAGAGACCTCTTGTGGAAATTCAAGTTCATATTTTTTTGTAGTTGACCAAGAGGAGGGTTTTCTTGTTGATAATGGGACACTTCGGGTCACACCAATGCTTATGTTAGGTTCTCATTATCCTATATCATATTTTCCATCACAAGAAATGGAGGAGAAAGCTATGTAGAAATTTTTTAATAATGATCATTTTGTCAATGCAAAAAATCTGGACACTCGTGAAATGAATTCTTCCTCACCCATGGATAATTTGAAATTAATTCCTCTTGATTCAAATTTTTCTGTTGTTTCAAATTCTCTTGATATAACTGACATAGAGAAAGAATGTTTTATATTGTTGATGAATCATTTATTAAGATTTCTTGATCTGAGAATTATTTTCATTTTCTCCCATATTCTAACTGTGAATATGCTTTGGAAGATATTTCAGATCTTCATGTTGTGCAAGAGCAAGACAACCACACTGATATTTTCACTTTAGGAAAATAAATCAACATACAACACATACCTCCTTTATCACAACAATCTACATTTTTCTTGGAGGAGGAAAACCATATTGAGCAAGAATGTGTTGGCTGTGAAACCATTCCTAGTATGCATCCCACCAATTCACAATCATCCAATGATGTTTTTAAATACGAGGAACTACCATTTAGGGAGTCACTTTCTGAAAAATTTTCTTGTTCTAGAGAGGATTTTAATTATCTTATTTCTTCCACTTATTATTATTTGTATCCCGATCTATTTAATAATGGTTTGACTTTGCAAGAAACCACCCGCCATCTAATTCAAATAAACTCAATGGGATTGACCCATTTTGAAGTACTTGATGGTGGTGATAGGAATATGGAAGATCAAGAGGATAAGGCCTCTTCCCAAGAACTTATTAATTCTATGTATTATCAACCTTTTTCATGGGATAAAGGTAATGTTGTAGTAGATGTATATTAGACCATGTCTTCTTTTTCTTCATCTTCATTTTTTATCAATATTGGATCTTCTTGTTCGAGTAGCCCTTTACTAGATATTGTTGTTACTAATGGATCTCACCATTGTCTTGAAATTACCTTTCATACCATGGTGGATGATTGTCTATGTAGATCATTTGTTACCACTAATTTGTCTCAAGTTAATAGTTACTTGAAGTGTGATTCCAGGGAGGCTTTTCAAGATAATGAGGTACTTCGGTCTACACCAATGGTTATGCCATGCCCTCATTCTTTTCGTTTGTATTTAGGGATAACCAACTTTATTAGCATGAATATTCTCTCACCGAGCACACTTTACACATATTCTATGGATGATTCTCATTTGGTATGCTACTTTCCTTTGAACTCCCTCCATCAACTATATGATAGTCATGGTACATTTTACGATAGAATTGAAGCATTGTTGGAGAGATCTTACTTGGATAGGTTTCCCATGAATTATCAATATGATGTTTTTAGTATGATGAATATAGTTTTTGACGTTTTAATTCTTCCTACTTTTAATTTGTTTTTATTCCAAGTGTTGTTACTGATCTTTTGTCCTGAACATATGTTTGCAGGTTTGGGATTACTTGGATGGCTACATTGGCATTATGACTTTACATAGTTCATTTTTTAGCCACTGTAGCGTGGGATAGGATTAGGATAGAATATGATAGTATATCTCCTTTGCATAGCTTAGCTTTTCTTTCTATTATTTAATTAGTTATGTGTTTGAATTCTCTTTTCGTTACTTTTGGATGATCAATAAATAAGTTTCTTGGTAGGGGTGGAAAGAAATAGAAATGTTGCACACTAATTTTCCCTTGATTGGATTTTTCAATTTAATTTCGATATGGGGAAAATTTTACTTAATCTTATTCTCAAAGTTTTTCCATGTGTTTGATAATTTTTTTATCACTGATTTTATGCATATCATTTCTCACTCACTGTGGCATATTGCAAGTGGGATATTTTAAAATAGCATACTATTCATTCCCTCTTGTAATGAAAGTGGACACTTAGATTTGTTGCATACTCATATCCACATAAGTCCAATCTATAAAAGTTTTCTTAATTAAGATTCTTATGAGTTTTGGGCTTGTTGTCCCACACTCAGTAAATGAAAATATTAGTGACTAATTCTACCCATTTGAGATTGAAGCCACTCTCATTCCTTACATTTCTTTGAATGATTATTTTGGGTTTGGAGTTGTTCAAATAATTTCTTTCGCATCCAATCTTTTCTTTGATCACTTTAAACCAACATGATTTTTTTGTTTAGACCTTTTTAGCATAATTAACTTTGCTGATTTTTTTATTTCTTTTGAGTTATTTTCTATTAGCACTTTTAGTTTCAATTTCTGGCATTGTCTGCATAAGTCTTATGTTATGTTCAGTTAGTTTTTTGAAGATACGTTTCATCTCTTATCTTGGAGCTCTCCTCAACCAATTTTCAAGTTTCATCTCTTATCTTGGAGCTCTCCGCACCCAATTTTCATCTCATACACAACAGTAAGAGATATTCATTTACACTATCTACATGCATTTTTTCACAATTCTGGATAGTATGGCAATTTAAATCTCTCTGCTGATATATTTTTCAGAAATTACTTGGGAACCAATATTTCTATTTCCCAACTCAATAATTGATCAAAGACTCATCTTAGAGCTGTCAATTCAATGAATTTTCATACCTTATGTTTTCTTCAACAATATCTTTTCATCCTTTGGGTTTATTAATTTTGGGTCACTCATTATAGTCACATTCTTGAGTAATATGAATTTTATCATGGCTGAGAATTACACACTTATATCATGTTGAAACCATTCAAATTTTTGGAATTTGTAAGTATCGTAATGGAATATATCAAGGCAACTTCTAAGATTCCAATTCTGATTTTTCAACATTTGTTTTCATTTTATCCATGGTAATAATTTTTAATGTGTGAATTCATTGCGAGTTATAACCCATCAATCTATTGGGCCCCACACTCTTCAACACTCCTTGAACTCAAAATCATTATATTCCTACATTGGAAAGATAAACACATTTGGTTCATGCCGATACATCTTCTATTTTAATCCCTCTTACTCATGAGCTTGTTGATTTTGTTTTCTAGATTATATTTCTCATTCTTTGAATGGAAACACTATCTAGTGGAGAGACAAGGTATACACTCTTATTTTTCATTTCACTTTCCTCTTATTCTTTGACATGTGTAAGCGTGAGGAAGTGGTTTATGGTTTCTCTACTTGGAACACTCTTGAGAGCTTGAGGCTATCAGTTTCATGAACTTTCCCATCATGTCAATATTATTATCTATTAGAAATCTGATCTTACTCACTTTATTCAATTTTGTTTCCTAGTTTTCACTTGGGTTGGGGAAGTCAATCCATCTAGGTCGTGACTTGATATCATTCACACCTTTCCAGAGTGTCTTAATTGCTATCATTTCACGATAATTTCCTCTTGCCTCTCATAAGGCTGAAGATGATCATGTTAATGTTTCATATCATTGTCATAAATAATCAGGGGAAACACATACCTTGAGATGCAATGTTGACAATATTTGAATTATATTTTTATGACTGAGGTTTGTTGATGGATTGACATATTTAGAAGATAAATGCAATTGGAGTCTAATGGTCCTTTTTGTTTAATTTGATTGACTCCGATTTCAGGAACAATACATTGTGTCCAGAGATCCAAATCTCACAACAATCATGACACTAAAGTATTTTGGTGAAAGGAATTTTGAGGGAAAGCACATAGTGCTCATATCTCAAGAAGAAGGATGTGATATTTGATTGAATGGAAAACTAATGAATACTTGATGAAAACATTGTCCTTTACACATATTTTTATGACAACCAACTTAGTTTAAGTTTACTTTAGCTTAGCATGTTTTTCCTAGAATTAGTTTTAATTCCAGTCTTTACTTTTCAATTTAGTTTAATTTCATTTTAATAATTTAGTCATTTAAGAGGAGGATTTCTTCCCAAACAACCTAAGAGATGATCACAACATTCTCTTTTGTATGCAAGTCAAGAAAATAGCTTGTGCAACTAGCAACTCTGAATATTTTCTCTTGAAATGAAGGAAACTTAGGGAAGTGTTAATCTGAACTTGGTTGATCAGATACATTTGTGAATTTTTTTATCAACATGGATTATCACCAATTCAAAAGTTGATCAAAAACATATTCTTGTTCATTTATTCACATATTTCTTTCTGATCTAGTTGATGTTTGGAGTCATTTTAATGAATATTTTGATGACCTCCATAACTGTCATCTTTCCCTCTTTTCCTTACCAGACCAAATTATTTGAATCTTTGGTATTAATGATTATATTTTATGTAAAACATAAAATGGCACTTTGGTGAGAAATGTAATTTTTGTTATTGGAAAATTCAACGCTTTCAAAATTACAAAGGAATTGCTTATGTCTTGAAATCTTGAGAGCTTATGGGCTTGTGGAATGTCCCATGTAATTGACTTTTGAAAATATGTTTTGAGTCAACATCTACATTAACCCATGTTGCTTGATTCCCATAAAATTGTTTTGTTGCATTAAATGAAAGGAATTTTGTATGTGACAAGTGGATTGGAGAATTGTGCTGCAAATATTTTCCACTAGATCATCAATTCTTGTACTCTGGTTTATTTTCATTTCAGATTAGAAACTCTGGGAATATTTTCATTAGGATTGATATTGAATGGTTCACATTTCTTGATTGGTTATTTCCCTCGGCTTCCTCTCCAATATTTCACTGAAAACACTTTTCTATTGCTTCTACCAAATTTATTACTTGTTGATTGGTTCTATTATTATTTTTCATCAAGTTTTCATCCTTTTGATGAATGACACCATAGTTTCATATTTTTTTTTTAGAAAATTGACTTCTGATTTCAGTGCTTTTTTTTTCTTGCATGGATCTCTTTCATCTTTTGATTTTAATGTTGGTATTTCCCTTAGCTGATTTGAATCTCAGTCTTCCTTGAGGATTACTCTTTAAAATTTGAGTGAGTTGTTGGTCAATTTTGGTCACATACTGAAAATTTTACTTACAAGTCATAAGATGCATGGGTCGCTCTATCTGAATGAACATTTATAAAGTTCTCAGCTATAGATATGGACTAATATTTGTGATGGAACACATGTTCCTGTTGAGCGTACCATGATAATCCATAAGTATAGGAAAGTGTCTACCCAATCTTTTATTTGAGCTACATCCACTTCACATTAATGAAATGGCCCATAATATGATGGTTTTTGGGGAGACATGTGGGTTAAACTAAAATGCATAACATATACTCAACAAATCAAAGTAAATCTTGTATCACCCCACTTCCTTCACACCCTATGTGCATATGTATATCTATATCCAAAATCTGAAAGGGTGAGCATATTCTGAAATAAAAAAGGAAGTTGAATGCACTATTAATAGTGTGGGAAGTATCCCCGGATGGGGTGTTTCGTGGCAACACAAGTGGACAGGACACAAGGAGGCCACCTAGCCAGACTAACAGTGAGTTGGAGTATGACGAGGCCCCTCCCCCTAGCCTATCACCTCAACATTTAAGCTCCTCGATTGCCACCCTTTCGCACACTCTAGATGGACGTCCTCGTACGCGCCTGCCAACCTGCATGTCATGTCGAAGGCCTTCCCCTCCACCGTTATCATGCCCCAACCCATTTTATCCAGAAAATTCACCCTCCATCGAACCTCAAAGCTCTCCCCCTCCACCTTAGGAGCTCTCTGGTCACTCGGCTCTGCGACCACCACCCCGAGACAACCTCTCCCCTCCTCATGCCCCATATGCGAGGTAAACCAAGGTGGGGAGCCACCTGGTATGCTTCCATAGGCAAGGAAATACCCCACCCCGACACTCCCATTAGTGCAAATCCTCCCATAGATCCTGCTCCTACTCCTCCCATAGACCCTACTCCCCCCTTCGCTCCTGCTCCTGCAGATCCACTTCGCGAAGAAAACTTATCTTTCTTGGCTCCCATAGTAGAACCTGCTCCTGCTGAGCCACTTCTTGAATCTCCCTAGGACCTGTCACCTCTTTCAAATCCATATGTCTGCAGGGTAGAATGGTTTGACACCATGGGAAATTCTCTAGGTTTTGCACCTCCCCCCCCCTCTCCACCTCGTCGTCTGCCTCCTCCCACCTCCCCACATCGTTGTCTACCTCCTCCTGATTCCCCACCTCACCACTTTGATGAAGCCACCTCTGCCCTCTCCACCCAACCCTTCTCCATGCCTCATTTTACTTGTGACAAATGCGTGGACCGGGGGAAAATTTTGGCCTCCTTGAGCGAACTGACCAAAGGAGAGGAGGATGTCAAAGAAGCCCTCACGAAATTGTAGAAGCGAGATGCAGAGAATTGGAGAAGGATGGAATTTTTTTTATCCTTTCTCTAGGATCTCCGATAGGCAATCATAGACCGCGATAAGGGGAAAATGAAGAATACCTAGGCCTTTGCAGGACCAAAATTTCGTCTAGGTTTTTAGAGCTTTCTCTGTTTAAGTTTTTAGTTCTCATCTTAAAATTTAGCCATTTCTATATCAGTGTAGTTTACAGACAGCCTTTGCTCAGTGAGGCTTTGTAGTTTTTTTCGCCTACATAGAATAACTTTCAGACAGGTCGTCGCCCTGCATGGCATTGTAGATTTTTTGCATGAAAAACAAAGACTCTGTTTTGGACAAGTGTCACACTTATTTTTTGGACAAGTGTCACTATTTCCCAAACTTGTGACAACAGTGGTTTCCCAGCTGGGCATTGTTGAGATGCAAGACCACAGTATTGGATTTTTTTCAAGAAGGATCTAATATACTATCTAACTTACAAAAAAAAAATATATATATATAAGATAAAAAAAAATAGTGTGGGAAGTACAAGTAAACTCGTTGAGGCTATGGATGCTTGTTAGCAGGAGGGATATTATTGTATGGTATTTGTTGGCGCCAATTCTTGCAAGAGGGGTGTTTTTCTCCGATTTCAGGTCCTTGGTGAGAAATAAATGAAATGGGGCTTAAGACCCATCAAATGAAGTTATCCAAGGTCACAGTCATGAGCGCCCAAGTGCAACATGCATAAAACCTCTATTTTTGGGTTAAAAATCAAGCAGGCAGGCATTTTTTCTTGTTAGTGGCGAAGATCCATCGATGGAGAGAAGAAACGGTCATCAGGTAAGCTAGAGCCATGGATTTTCACGAGGTTTAGCACATGGGCTCATCCCTTAGGGCCAAAGTCACGAAATGATCATGGTCGTCCGATCCAGTCGGGACACATGGCGTCTGATTAAGTCTGGTCGCCATTTCGGCTACCGGGACTTTGAAATACAAGGGTTGAGAGAAAAGGAACAAGAACTCCTAGTGGGAGAATCCCCAAAATACATTAAGGTTCATCATGACTATCCATATTAAATAAAATCCAGCCATTGATTGCAAATCAGCTGTTTCGGCATTTTGGCTACCGGGAGTCTGAAGGACAAGGGGTCGGCTCCTTGCCATCCCCAAATCGCGAAATGCGAAAGATCCTTTAGTGTTGGGCCCATGATCCTAGCACCAGGGTTCTATGGAGAGGCAAGGCCTAAAGAAGGAGGGCATGTGACATAGATCTGGACCACAGATGGGGCTTTTCGAGAAATTCAAGCCCTAAGCACCGAAAAAAATGGTGGTTGTTCGATGAAAGGGATCGCGACCGTCCAATCTTGGAGGACACACGGTGGAGTGTCCAGGCCATAAGTGGTCCCACGTTTAAATATTGATCTAGGTCATCCATCCCAGGGACGCGTGGCGCATGATCAAGCCCGATCGCTATTTCGGCTACCAGGACTTTGAAAGATAGGGGGTCGCTCCTCCACTGCATCTGGAATTACCAAAACACGAAGTTCCCAGGAGTTGGGCCCATGGTCTTGGCACCCGATCACAAAGGAAACAGGCCTGGGGAAAAGGCGCTAGCGTTTATCGTGTGGCAAGGTGGGTCCCGAAACGCCAAAATCATCTTAGCCATCCAACCAAAGGGGCGCATGGCGCACGATCAATCCCGGTCATTATTTCGACTATCGGGACTTTGAAAGACATGGGGTCGCTCCTCCACTGCATCTAGAATCACCAAAATGCGAAGTGCTGAAAGTGCCCAGGAGTTGGGCCCATGGTCTTGGCGCCCGGTCACAAAGGAAACGAGCCTGGGGAAAGGGCGCTAGAGTTTATTGTGTGGCAAGGCAGGTCCCGAAAACACCGAAATCATCTCAGCCATCCAAACAAAGGGACGCGTGGCACACGATCAATGCCCGAGCACTATTTTAGCTACCGAGACTTTGAAAGACAGGGGGTTTCTCCTCCACTACATTTGGAATCGCCGAAACGAGAAATTCCTAAAGCGCCTTTGAAGATCCCTGCTAGAGGTAAATGAAGGTGGGACGAGGTGGTTGAAACCTCTCCTTACTCCTTAAATGTAAGGCATGGAGGTCCTGGCAGGTAGTCTACCCAAGATTGTCCTATGTCCAGGTTTTCCTAAAGAAGCCATGCCGATCTGATGTCATCTGACCAGAGGAGCTTGCACATGCTAATTTGGAATTTAATGTCTCAACTACCCTCCTACTGCCAAGGTGGCGAATTTATCTGAGTATATATACTCAGTTTTTGTATTTTTGTAAGGATCGATGGTAGAGAAAGGCTCCCAATTGTAAAAATTTAACTAAGCCTCTGGCTCTCTGGTTATAGACTGACATTTTGAGACTTCTTGTTTAATGGTAGCCAACCTCCTCCTTTCATTTTTCCTCTAAATCTTAAAGCCCGGGCATGGATGATCCAGTCGGGTGATGTAATTACTATATGATGTGTGTTTGATTATATTAGTTCTGCAACATTTTAAGTTTACTTTGAAGTTTATCGGGTTTGAGAGGATCTCATATCTGAGACTTTTCCCCCTTTAAGGGCCTATTGGAAGACTGGATGTCTAGAGCAGACTCTATTTCCCTTTTCTTTCCCTCCACTTACTCACCACTATGCAAAAATTACTGGCTTAAGTTAGATCAAGACCTTGCATGTCTTTGTTGTTCCAACCTGGTTTTCTGAGTTAAATGATATTGTTCCGAGTTTACTTCCATTCGATCGCCCTTTATAAACAAATAGTGACATAAACTGATGGTCATCATGCTTATTCCTGCTGCAATCCAGGAGTGACCTCTGAATCCAACATCTCTAGCGTCGTTACCGGGGAAGAAGTTGAAAATTTTTCCTGGGATAGAATGACATCGAGCCTCTGATTCTAAAGGTGCATCAGGCATCTGATCCCTATGAGATTTCTATTGTGCACCTGGAAACTCCATTGTGACGACTCCACTAGGGAGAACCTGCTGTTTTAGTTGTGGCTTCCAGAGGTAGACACATGCGGTCCCATCCACAACTGCCTCTAGCTACGCCTGAAGCTGATCCGGAGGTGATTATCAGAAAAGGAAAGGACTTTGAAGGAGAAACTTCCACCACTGAACCAAGTAATCTATAATGTCCCCCACCTCTTGGAGAGGCGATGAGGAGACTTAGTGGCCTGGGCACCCCCACTAGGTCATAGTCTCACACTGAGGGGGGGAAAGTCAAGAAGTTAAAAGTTATATTTTTAAGTTGACTTAAGAAAGGAAAAGGATAAAGGAGTAAAAGATAACTCAACAGAAGAATAGAAGATTAACCATGGGAGTTAACGTAACTCAACAAAGAATTAGAAGGAAAAGTATAAGTAAGAGGCTGGGGCGCACCTATTACTCATTCTGGTTTTGGATTAACATTTGCTATTGCTCTTGAGCATTCGGTTTGGGGGTTTTGCTGTACAAACTCTTGTGAGCAACTCAGTGGTGAAATATCCACTCACCTTGTTCTGTAGCTTGGTATCGAGGATGAAAGACTCCTCCACACCATTCTAGTCTCAGCCCATCTCCATCTAGCACTTCAGAAGGTAGAAGGTTGTACTGTTCTTGTGTTTCCAGCAAGGGCGCACCATCATCTAGAGGAAGGTTCGATCCAGCTTATCCTGAGGGCCTGGGGCCATTCCGACAGTTGGGTTTTGTTTGCAGGGGTAGGACCATCAGTTTGAGGGATTTTCTGGAGGGTTATCATCATTCT
>SNQJ01S0016257.1:98792-118051 GCA_010110895.2 Picea sitchensis
GGGTGCACCTATTACTCATTCTGGTTTTGGATTAGCATTTTCTATTGCTCTTGAGCATTCAGTTTGGGGGTTTTTCTATACAAACCCTTGTGAGCAACTCAGTGGTGAAATATCCACTCACCTTGTTTCGCAGCTTGGTCTCGGGGATGAAAGAATCCTCCACACCATTCTAGTCTCAGCCCATCTCCATCTATCACTTCAGAAGGTAGCAGGTTGTATTGTTCTTGTGTTTCCAGCAAGGGCGCACCATCATCTAGAGGGAGGTTCGATCTAGCTTATCCTGAGGGTCTGGGGCCATTCTGATAGTTGGGTTTTGTTTGCAGGGGAAAAACCATCAGTTTGAGGGATTTTCTGGAGAGTTATCATCATTCTACACTTGTTTGCAGATTGGGACATCTTGGAGCCATAGGGGACGTCCTATGATTTAGTAAAATTCAGATCTAGGGAGATCTGCTTGAGATCTGAGCCCGAAACTTCTCCCACGGGATTCTCATATCCCGATCTATATTCTTGGAGATTTTTAGAGCATTTGGAGGCCTCCTTCATCAGGGCCAAACCAACTAGGGTTTCAGTCATCTAGTGGGGCGCACCATTCAATGGAGAATTCAGATCTACGGGGTTTGAGAGTGGATTTGGGAATTTGGACATCTAGGTTGTCCTTACAGTTGCTCAATCTATCATTTGGCATATTTCTCGGGATGATTGGACACTTTTGGTAGCAGGGCATAATTATTGAGGGCTTCAACATTCTAGCAGGACGTGGCACTTTCCAGTTTGGAGGTTGAGCATTAGTACAACTTAGATCTGCTTGATTCAGTCTTCATTGTATATCCAGCCTTTGGAGGCTTGCTTTGTATTGTCGAGAGCATTTTGTAGCAGCTCATATCTATTGCTTGTACGACCATCTGAGGTTTATGCCAGATCGGCCATCTATTGTATTGATCTTACATTGCTCATAATAAAAAGGTCAGATCTTTGCTTTTTCTTCTACATCTTGAATATATTGTGATCTCCATGTGTTGATGAATCTTGTATGCACTTAATAACTCAATAAATTAGTAGTAGTTAGTGATTCCGAGAAAGAATTTGGCTTGGGATCATTACATAATCTTCCATATCCTTCTATAGAAACTCCATTTTCTTCTTCTCATCTTCCTAGCAGGCCTTTTTCTGAAGTTTCTCGTTTCCTGATTTCGGAAGTGTTCCTGCTGAGTTTTCCCCTCTTGGTTTGGGATTGGAGGGAGAAATCCTTGTCACTCCCCTCTCCCCTGAAGCTCTACCTTGGCGTAGACCCAGGACCACAAAATATTTCCCCACTCCTAGCTTTACCACCCATCCTCTTATTATTATTGTTGCTACTGCACAGAGAGAAGTATCTACTAACTCAAGCCCCTTAGCCTTCTCTTTGAATCCCCCATTGTTTCCCCTTCCACCTAGAATCTCATTTGTAGTATCCCTTGTTCGAGCTCCTTCTCCTCCGAGTTCTCCTCCACCTAATATTCCTATGGCAGGAGCAAATCCCCCCATGACCAGAATGGAGGATATAATAGCTTCTAGGTATGCTCCCCTTTTGTTAACTCAGCCTCTCAATGCCCTTCCAGCAGATGGATACCTTAAGTAGCTGCCCAAGTTTATAGGCGAAGGGGACATAGCTCCAAAAGAACATCTTGAAGCCTTTTACAGTTTTAAATATGATCTTGTTATCATGCATGCAGACGTATGGATGAGGATTTTCATCTATAGCCTTGAAGGTGAGGCTAGAAAGTGGTTTAGGTCCCTGCCTCCTGGATCTATCGATGGGATTGAGGCTTTGGATAATGCCTTTTTGAGACAGTGGGGAGACAAAAAAAACTTCATGTATTACATGACAGAGTTGGGTCTTTGAAGAGAAAGGAAGGAGAGTCGGTCTCTAACTTCTCCAAGAGATTCAATAAAATGTACAATAATATCCCTGCTGAGATAAATCCCTCAGAAGCCTCTGCTAAAATCACTTATGCTATCTCTTTTGATCCTAATTTCTTCCTCCTGTTGGGGGAAAGGAGAGCCACTACTCTGGCTCACATGTAGGATGCAGCCGTGGAAGTAGAATCTAACATATTAGTTGTTGACTGACTTAGGAATAAGGCTGATAGAGACATATCCAGGAAGAGACTTGAAGCCTCCCCATCCATTTCCTCTCCCCTTCCCCTTCAGACGGACGAGGTAACTAAAGTGCTAAAATCGCTTTCGTCTAGAATGTAAAGGTGGGAATTAGAATGAAAGCCCATGTACATAAATCCCCAAAATACTGATAACAGAGGCTTCAGGAGGCCTAGTAACAATGTGCCACAGGCTTCACCATGGGAACAAAGGAGAAAATATAGAGATGATCAGAGGATTCAAACCCCTCTCCAACATAACCTAGTTGCTCATGAGGAAGGAGAGGAGATAGACGAGCTCGACCCTGAAATTCACTGTATTGAAGACACTTCCCCTTTTCCCCATTTGACTCAATCTGCATATGAAGAATCCCTTCTGAACATTCAAATCAATGAGTTGGGTAAAGGGGAAAAGGCCAACAACACTCCTAACAGATACCATATCAGGTCAAAGAATAAAGAAGGGAATTTTGATAGCCATGATCATCCCCTCATAGCAAAAAGGCCCGCTAAACCTGCAACAATCACTACTAAAGAAAATAAAACTCAAAATACTTCACCAACAGCCAAAGAACCTGTCTCTCAGGTAAGGGAAGCTCCTAAGCCTCTTTTCTCCTTTAGTTTTGAGCATGAAATTCAAAATATTAGAATTCCCGTACCCCTCTCAGAACTAGTTAAAAATGAAGATTTCAAAAGGTCCCTCTCCAAACTGCTACAATCTGAGTCCCCCCAGCCTTCCACAGACTCAGTAAATCTTCAAGATGAAAAGCCAACAGTCGTCCTAGGTCCCATGGTAGAAGACAGAGATGATTCATCCCCTCCCTTCTACACATCCCTGAACATACATGATAAGGTGCTACATAATTGCCTCATGGATTCAAGAGCTTCCCACAACCTTATGCCCAAATTAGTCATGGAAGAATTGGGACTGGAAGTGACAAAGGGTTATCATGATTTGTACTCTTTTGATTCAAGGAGGGTGCAATGCCTTGGATTCATCAAAGAATTGGTGGTCTCTTTATTTCAGCTGCCAATGAAGAGTGTGGTCATGGACATTGTAGTAGCTGATGTTCCCCCCAAGTTCGGCATGCTGTTGTCAAGATCTTGGATTAAAAAACTTGGAGGAACATTACAGATGGATCTCACATATGCCACCATTATAGTCTTTGGAGGGGAACATATGAGGTTGTACAGAGAAGCTCAACTGGCCTACATTGTTAGTGATGAAGCAAACCCCACCAATCATCCTATCTTTGCACTTGACACTGATTTTGGGTCTAGTTTATTGCATCTCACTGATACTCCTGAAGCCCCTTTTCAAATCAGAAAGCAACCCAGATTTATTCATGAGATACCTCCTCCAACCACCTCTGTTTGGAATATGTTCTTCGAGGGAGCTTCTTCTAGCGAAGGCACTGGTGCTGGAGTAGTTTTTGTGTTGCCTTGTCAGGAAACCATATCCCTGTCATACAAGCTAGAATTTGAAGCCGCCAATAATGTGGTAGGATATGAAGCTCTTGTTCTGGGTTTAAGGGATGCAAAAAAAATGGGAATTGAAGGGGTAGCAGTGTTCGAAGATGCTGAGTTGATAATCCAGAAAGTCAAAAATTCTTATCGGGCTAAGAATCCTTGGATCAAGAGTTACAAAAATGAGGTGTGGGACCTGATTGATAATTTGTTCTCAACTTTCAACATTTCTTTTATTCCAAGAGAGGAAAATACGTTGGCTGATTCCTTAGTTGTCTCAGCTAGTCTGTTCAGGATCCCTCTGTCGCCTAAGATCAAACATGATGTTTAGATAAGATATAGGCCATCTGTACTGGACTTGAATATCAAGCATTGGAAGGTATTTGAAGACGATCTTGAAATCAAAAAATCTCTTCACTCTGTCGATGAATTTTCTACATTTCACATTGATCAGGATCCTGATTTCAAAAGTCACCCTCACCCTGAAGTATTTTCAAATAAAATTTCTAATCACCATATTATTCATCTTCCTAGCAATCACATTTCGAAGGGATTAGTTCCTTTAGAAAGACTGTTCGATGGGAATGATGTGGCAGTAAAGGGTAGAGTTTCAAATGAAGATGTTGATACAACGGAGTGTAACATCGACACACAGGAGGAGCCTAAGTTTGTCAAGTTGTCAAGCAGTTTGACCAAAGAGAAAAGGGTTGAATATACTGAGTTATTAAGAGAATTTGCTGATGTGTTTTCATGGAACTATGAAGACCTCAAGACATATGACACATCTGTCATCGAACACAAGATCCCACTGAAGGAGGAGGCTAAGCCATTTAGGTAGAAGCTAAGACAGATAAATCCCATGTTGTTTCCTGTCATGGAGAGAGAAGTGAAGAAGTTGCTAGATGCCCAAATCATTGTCCCCTTGAGATATTCTGAGTGGGTAGCCAATTTGGTCCCGTTGAGGAAGAAAAGTGGAGAAATCAGGCTCTGTGTTGATTTTAGGAACCTGAACAAGAGCTCAAAGAAAGACAACTATCCCTTGCCCAACATGGAACAGATATTGTAGAGGGTAACTGGTGCATCTAGGATATCCATGATTGATGGTTTTTCTGGCTATAATTAGATATCAGTCATGCACGAGGACAGAGAAAAAACAACCTTCACCACTCCTTGGGGCACAATCATGTATACCAAAATGCCTTTTGGATTAATGAATGCAGGAGAAACATTTCAACGAGCCATGGACATAGCCTTCATCGGGGAGAAAGATCAGTTTGTGGTGATCTATCTAGATGAAATCACAGTCTTCTCTAGGTCTGATAAAGAGCACTGTTGTCACTTGAGAAAAGTCTTCTCGAAATGCCGGAGGTTTGGCCTTTCCTTAAATCCCAAGAAATCTTTGTTTGCTATGAAGGAGGGGAAGTTGTTAGGCCATATAGTATCAACAGAGGGAGTGAGAATTTATCCCACCAGGGTAGAGGAAATTCAAACCCTGTCACTTCCCAGGTCTAGAAAGGAAGTCCATGATTTTTTAGGGAAGATTAACTTTTTGAGGAGGTTCGTCTCAAATTTTGTTGAGCTGGTGAAACACATCACAAGCATGCTCAGAAAGGGAAATGAAGTAAGATGGATTGCTGAACCCAGGGAATATTTTGTCCAAATAAAAAAGGAATTGACTGAGGCACCTGCGCTGCTCAGTCCTGATTATTCCAAGGATTTGCTAGTTTTTTCCTTTGCTTCTTTTGATACAATAACAACGATCTTATTGCAGAAAAAAGAGGAAGGGCGAGAGAAACCCATTTCCCTATTCAGTAAGGCATTAAGAGATGTAGAAATCAGGTATGAGATCATGGAGAAAAAGGCCTATGCCTTGGTGAAATATCTCAAATCTCTCAGAGTCTATGTCTTGCACTCAAGAGTGAATACATACGTTCCTTCAGCCTCTGTGAAAGACATCCTTATATAGCCTGACATAGATGGGAGAAGAGGTAAATGGATTGCCAAGATCCTTGAGTTTGACCTAGAGATAAAGCCCACCAAGTTGGTTAAAGGGTAGGGTTTAGCCAAGCTGCTGGTTGAATCCAATTGCAAGGCCTTGGGGGTTAGCTTCATCAATGCTTGCTCAGAAAGTCAACAAGCTGAGTCATCCAGCAAAATCTCTCAGGGTGGCTTATCACTAGCATAATTCACCTAGTACAGAGACATTTTGTACTTTCTGCAAGAGTTGAAGCCTCCTGATGGAATGGGAAAAATAAAGGTAAGAGCTTTAAAGCTCAAGGCAGTCAGATATTGCCTTATTGACCAAGTCTTGTACTGGAGAGACCCTCTAGGGGTGTTTCTGAGGTGTCTGAACCCACAGGAAGCCCAGAAAGTTATGTTTGATTTCCATAGCGACCTTTGTGGAGGGCATCATTTTTGGAAGACCAAAGATCACAAAATTCTTAGGGATGGGTACTACTGGCCCACCTTATTCACTGATGTCTGCAGAGAAGTCAGAGCTTGCATCAAATGCCAAAGGTTCTCAGGAAAGAAACAACTCCAATATCTGCCACTAAATCCTGTAGTAGCTTCAACACCCTTTCAACAGTTGGGGTTGGACTTCATTGGAGAAATTCATCCTCCTTCAAGTGGACATCACAGATGGATCTTGACTGCAATAGACTATTTCACCAAGTGGATAGAAGCTACCCCCACCAGGAGTGCTTCACACAAGGTAATTATCAACTTCTTGGAGGATATCATAGCCAAATTTGGCTGTCACAGCAGAATTGTCATTGATAATGATGCTTCTTTCAATTCTGAGCCTCTGGTTAAGTTCTGTGAGCAGTTTGAGATTTCACTAATTCACCCCACTCCCTATTATCCTCAAGGAAATGGACTGGTAGAATCTTCCAATAAAATTCTAATCAAACTCATTAAAATATTATTGGAAGACAATAAAAGGGCCTAGGATTCAAAGCTCAAATTCTGTCTATGGTCCGATCGAGTGACAACAAAGAAGTCCCTGGGCACCTCACCTTTTCAACTTGTTTATGGGACTGAGGTTGTGTTTCCCACTCAACTTGCTTTACCTGTAGCGAAATTATTTCAAGATCATGAAGGAGAGCCAGACCATATGGTCAAAATAATTCATCAAGTGGTGGAAGTGCAACAGATCAGGGAGCAGGTAATGGACATAGCTCATAGTCATCAACAGAAGATCAAGAAGGCCTTTGACAGGAAGGTCGGGAAGGAGGAATTCGAGCTGGGAGATTTGGTGCTTAAGTGGGATGCACCCAGGTAGGATAGGGGCAAACACAACAAGTTTGATGCCCTCTGGATCGAGCCCTTCAAAATCTCTGAAGTATTCTTAAATAACACGTACAGGTTACAGGATTTGGAGGGTGAAGAAGTTTTTAATGGCCCAGTAAATGGGCATTTCCTAAAGAAATGTTTTGTTTGAGCCTTAGATGACTCCTCTGTTTTTGTAAATATTGTTTTTCTGTTTATTTTCATCTTAATAAACGAATCCATAACCCAATAGAAGGAAACTTGAACTACAGAAGGAGTTCTTAAAGCATCACCGGGACGACTCTATCCCCCATGGAGCCTAATGTTAGCGCCAATTCTTGCAAGTGGGGTGTTTTTCTCCGATTTCAGGTCCTTGGTGAGAAATAAATGAGATGGGGCTTAAGATCCATCAAATGAAGTTATCCAAGGTCGTAGTCACGAGTGCCTAAGAGAAGCATGCATAAAACCTCTATTTTTGGGTTAAAAATCAAACAGGATGGAATTTTTGCTTGTTAGCGGTGAAGATCCATCGATGGTGCGGATCAACGGTCATCAGGTAAGCTAGAGCCACAGAGTTGCATGAGGTTTAGCACATGGGCTCATCCCTTAGGTCCAAAGTCACGAAATGATCGTGGTCGTCCGATCCAGTTGGGACACATGGCACTTGATTAAGTCCAGTCGCCATTTTGGCTACTGGGACTTTGAAATACAAGGGTCGAGAGCAAAGGAACGAGAAATCTCGGTGGGAGAATCCCTGAAATAAATTAAGTTTCATTGTGACCATCCATATTAAATAAAATCCAGCCATTGATTGCAAATCAGCCGTTTCGGCATTTCGACTATTGGGAGTCTGAAGGACAAGGGGTTGGCTCCTTGCCATCCCCAAATCGTGAAATGTGAAAGAGCCTTTAGTGTTGGGCCCATGATCCTAGTGCCAGGTTTCTATGGAGAGGAGGGGCCTAAACAAGGAAGGCATGTGGCACAGATCTGGACCACAGATGGGGCATTTCGGGAAATTCAAGCCCTAAGCGCCAAAACAAATGGTAGTTGCTCGATGAAAGGGATCGCAACCGTCCAATCTTGGAGGAAACACGGTGGAGGGTCCAGGCCAGAAGCAGTCCCACATTTAAATATTGATCCAGGCCATCCATCCCAGGGACGCATGGTGCACGATCAAGCTCGGTCGCTATTTCGGCTACCAGGACTTTGAAAGACAGGGGGTCACTCCTCCACTACATTTGGAATCACCGAAACACGAAGTGCTGAAAGCGTCTAGTAGTTGGGCCCACGGTCTTGGCGCCTAGTCACAAAGGAAACAGGCCTGGGGAAAGGGCGCTAGTGTTTATCATGTGGCAAGGTGGGTCTCGAAACGTTGAAATCATCTCAGCCATCCAATCAAAGGGACACGTTGTGCACGATCAAGCCCGATCACTATTTCGACTACCGAGACTTTGAAAGATAGGGGGTCACTCCTCCACTACATATGGAATTACCAAAACACAAAGTGCCAAAAGTGCCCAGGAGTTGGGCCCACGGTCTTGGCACCCGGTGACAAAGGAAACAGGCCTGGGGAAAGGGTGCTATCATTTATCGTGTGGCAAGGAGGGTCCCAAAAATGCCAAAATCATCTTAGCTATCCAACCAAAGGGACATGTGGTGCACGATCAATGCCTGGGTGCTATTTCAACTACTGGGACTTTGAAAGACAAGGGGTCACTCCTCCACTGCATCTAGAATCGCCGAAACGCGAAATGCTGAAAGTGCCTTTGAAGATCCTTGCTAGAGGTAAATGAAGGTGGCATGGAGGTCCTGACAGGCATTCTGCCCAAGATTATCCTGTGTGCAAGTTTTCCTAAAGAAGCCATGTCGATATGATGTCCTCATCTGACCAGAGGAAACTGCACACGGTAATTTGGACTTTAATGTCTCAGCTACCCTCCTGCTGCCAAGGTGGCGAATTGCTCTGAGTATATATACTCAATTTTTGTATTTTTGTAAGGATCGATGGTAGAGCAAAACTCCCAATTGTAAAACTTTAACAAAGCCTTTGGTTCTCTGGTTATAGACTGACATTTTGAGACTTCTTGTTTAATGTCAGCCAACCTCCTCCTTTCCTTTTTCCTCTGAATCTTAAAGCCCAGGCATGGATGATCCAGTCGGGTGATGTAATTACTATATGATGCATGTTTGATTATATTAGTTCTGCAACATTTTAAGTTTACTTTGAAGTTTCTCGGGTCTGAGAGGATCTCATATCTGAGACTTTTTCCCCTTTAAGGGCCTGCTGGCAGACCGGATGTCCAGAGCAGACTCTATTTCCCTTTTCTTTCCCTCCACTTACTCACCACTATGAAAAAATTATTGGCTTAAGTTAGATCAAGACCTCGCATGTCTTTGCTGTTCCAACCCGGTTTTCTGAGTTAAATGATATTATTCTGATTTTACTTCCATTCGATTGCCCTTTATAAACAAATAGTGACATAAATTGATGGGCATCAGGCTTACTCCTGCTGCAATCCAGGAGTGACCTTTGAAGCCAACAATACTGAGGAAACTTTGTCGGGGCTACAGATGATCACTGGCAATGAAGCAATGCCAGTAAAAGAGAGATGAGGAATTCTCTTAGGTAGATGTTTTCTTGTTTTAAAAGTGAAAACCTATGGTTGAACCAAAGCTAATTTGAATTGTACAACTAGTAAAAGAACTTATCTCATTATTTGGATTCTTGAAAAGGCTGTGTTAGATTACAAGTACTAGAAATATTGGGTTATATATTTTAGAATTTTGGCATCATTGTGATACCCATGATTATTGGAAAATTTTATGCAGTTTGTTGAACTAATCTTTAAAACTTAGATCTAAAGTATGGTCCTTAAACTTCTATTGACAAAGATAATTGGTTCTTCGAGTGTGTCGCCATTTTTTGTGGTTGCAACAACCCACCTTTACTTTTTATTTTACAAGCGAAAGGGAAGGGGCCCCTACTAAAATTTAAATCCTATTGCCTAATCCTCTACTGCTTGAGTCTAATGTTATCTCTTTGCCTACATTGAGGGAGTTGGGGGTTTTATCTTGATTGATGATTGTCTTTGATGGGTGTTGGTCATTTCTTTTGATCTGATGATTTCAAATTTCTTCATGTTGTCTCTTGACGTATGACGTTTTTATCGACATTTGTATTATGGAATTGATGTGTCATCTTTTGACCTTTTGTTTATTTCTAAGTGTTCAGTGATCTGATGTGCCTACACGATTTGTTCTATCACATGTCCTGATTGATGAAATCAAACTATGCATTTTTCTGCTAGCATGTTTGTGCTTCATTTTTTCATCTTTATTATTTAGTATGCAGATTATACTTAGTTTTTTCTAACTCTAAGTCTAAATCACATACTAGATGATCCTTCTTTTGAGTTGAGATTTGGCACATGTAGTTTCAGAGAACTCATCTACAATCACTATGTTATTCTTGAATAAACCTAACACTCTCTTATAAATTTGATTTAAATGACGGGAACATATTGTTTATTGTATTGACATGTCTTCTTTTAATAATATGGATGATCTCATTCCTTTGTTTTGAAAGAGAGGGTTTGCAAAGATACTTCATTCGAGTGACCGCTCCAACCTTGAGAGGCCTATGGGGGAATCTCTTAATCCTTGTCCACACCCTCGATCTCAATTCTTGTCATGGATTCTCCTTGTTGGGAAGCAGATTACCTTCACTTGTAGTTACCCCGAGGTCTGAAGCCCCCAAGGTTATCAAACCCACATTTCCCATGAGCCTGTCCTCGAACCTCTTCATATTGGTTTGTATTCGGTCCTCTCTTGGTCTTACCCCATGCCAAAATCCCATTCCCACTCTTGATTATGAGTCCTTGTCAAGTTGTCTCCTTACGCTTGTTAGTTATATATTGCATTCACCCATAGCGTCCGGTGTAAGGACCTTTTCTTGTACTTGATGGTGCTCCCGCTCCTGGCAATCTGAGCTTGTCCTCCCTCTGAGATGCGCATATTGAAGTGGAGTAGTTTGTTTTGTACGTTGGGTTAGCTTTGAAATTATTTTTCTACTTATCGCTACTTGCGACATTGAATCGTCGCATGGAGCATCTTCCTTCCTCCTTTGTCTCTTTCCCTTCATTTAAGTTGAATCACCACATCCTTGTTCGCATCTATCCTCACTCCTCTCTATAGCATCTGGTTTCATCAATCCCACCCTATATGACTTTTTCTTAATTTTTTTCCCTAGGTGTAGAACCCTGACCAATGAAACCTGGGGGACATGGAGCCTCAACTTGTCTAATTTCCTCCTAATTTTCCTAATTTTTAATCATATTATTTTATTAATTTTTGTAAGTAATTTTTATAAATATTTTATTTTAATTTTGTATATATATTTTACGTTATTTGATTTTTATTTCAATTTCAATTTTTTTTTGTTTTTGTTTTTATTTTATCTTTTTTTGTTATTTTTTTAAATATTTGTATTTTATTTAATGTATTTTTATTGTAATTTTAATTATTTAATTTAATTTTCACGGTTTTTTATTTTCACTTTTCTTTTTTATTTTTTACTTTAAAAAAAAAACTAACCTATATATAGTTTACCATTTTTTTTATTTTCCCTTTCCCCACCTAAAACTTCAGGTATTTAGGTCTCCCTATTTTATAAGGATTTCCTATTTTCTAGGAATCTTCTAGAAAATAGGGATTTCCTAATTTCTAGGGATTTTTGGAAATTATTTAACTTATATTTGAAATATTGTCCCTAAAATGACTTGAAACTTTGAAACATATAACACATCATAAATATTTTAATTAATATATGAGAAAATGTGCATATTATAGTATTATTTTTATTTCTCACGAGAATGAGTTTGAGTGGAATGATCATCGTGAGAAAATTTTGGAGAATTCACGACACTTACCTCACATCCCTTACCAAAATCCCAAGAATGAAAACCAACAAACCCCTACCTCACTTTAAATATCATTTAAATATTTTCCCTTGGAAAATGTGCACCTTGTTTGATTTGTTATTTTAATATTTAAAAGTCGATGCATTGTGATCGTCGGGAGTTGGGAACATGAGTTGTCAGCGATAACAAACTTGAATGAGCCTAATTCTTAAAAATATGTGTTTCTTTCTCAGAGGTGACAGGTTCAAATCCAGCGTGGGGTAGGATAATTATTATTATTTTACTAGTTGTAGTAATTTTTATTAATGGGGGGTAGTTAGTTTTTTTTTGTTGGACACAGGACTAGGGTAATTAGTTTTTTGTTATTTTTTGTTAATAATTGTAGATAGATGTAAAATAATGTAAATAATTTGGTTGTCTTTGATTTTTATTTCATCTTTTGTTTTTTAATTGTTTTCTTAATGTTAAAAAATAAAAATAAAAAGGGAAAATTGGAAAAAATCATGCTACAAGTCATCGGTCCCATACTGTTGAGGTTATTTCCCAACTATCCATAGGGGCTAAAGCATTTCATCGATATGTTTTGATCTCTTATGCAGGTGGGATTTCTCTTTTGCAGGTTCAAGAATCAATGGTATAGAATAACCCACGGGCTTAATCAATGGTTGTTGAGGGACGATTTTTAAACAACCATAACTGTTGCTACATGTGTCAGAATGAGGCCTGTGATACCTCACCGGAAAGGTATCGGAAAGAGGAACATAATTGTGTAGGTATATAGGATGAAAAACATATAAAGGACATTAGAAAACACATAAAATACAAACCCCTAGATTTTGGGGGTGTTAGCACTTTGTAATTTGCCCAAGGCTGCGGAGGCAGTCACAGAGGCAACATCAAAACCACTTTGAGTCTTGGATCTAGCCCTCCAAGACTCAGAGAGGGATCTCTCTATCTGATATATCTTTGTTTTGAATAGGTATTAGGTTAGTTATGCAGAACATGGGTTTGTTTATGGATTTTGAGTTGGTTTGGTTAAGACGTAAAAAGGACCATTGGGCAAAATGGAGTCAATGATTAAGACGATAGATGAATGAATAAATTAAAACAAGATGTAATCAGGCAATATAATCATTCCGGTGGATCCTTTGAGCTTATATAATGGGAAAAGAAGAAAATATTTAAATTCATTTCAAGTGTAGAGCATAGTATAGCTAAATTCTACACTTCAAACTTGGAAGAAAACATAAATATTGTTTCGAGCCAACATAGGGTGTTAAGAAAAAATCCTACACATTATCTTCCCATAGACAATATAGAAAGAAAAGTATGTGAAATAGGAAAGTAATGAGTTACATCAGGGAAAACTTCACCACTTAAACACAACATAGGAATCTGGAAATATAGTGCCTTTGTATTCATTCATAAAGTCATTTACAGATTTGAAATGTTTCTACAATGGATGGGAACATTCCCAAGGTACCCCTTTCTTTTAGTCTAACCCATAATTTCTTCAAAATCATAGGCTTTATAACCTTTACATAACAGTTCAAGGTCCTATGAAAATGGATCTCAAATAATCAAAATAGAATAAAATCGAAACTAGTATAATTCAAAATCTAGTCCTGCTTTAAGGGTCAAAGTGTTATCAACTAAATCTTCCACAATATCGACAGCTTCAGCCATATCTGATATCTTCAATAATTGTCAAAGAGATGACATGGCACTTTGAAATCCTTCTTTGACAAATGGACAATCTTTACCAAGAATTTCAAAAGCCACTTAACCTTTTTGCCTTAATCCCTGCCTCACAAACTTGAAAAGGGTGATGATATGTATCCCTTTAATCTTTATCTTTCATTTGGAACCCCTTCCACATGATATGGACACCAAAAACTTCGATCTGGGAAAAAATATGAACATTCTGTCATTCCTTGCGCTTTCGGTGGCTTAATGGTGTAAAAAAAAATAGGGTTAGTTGCCGAAAGTAGAGCTTTCGGTAGCTAACAACACCTTGAAGAAAGCGAATAAGCTGCCGAAAATTCTGAGTTTTCCAAAACTGTTCAAAACTGCAAAAATGGATTTTCTTCGAACTACCTACTCCTTAGGGTCTTCATTTAGGTTCTCAGCAACTTCAACTAGAGATCTTAAATCAGGATGTGTTCTTGGCTTAGGATTTTTTATCCTTAGTTTGATCCTTAAACCTCTAATCATTTAAAGTAACTTACGATTCTCCTTGAGCAATTTCTTATTCCTCTTTTGTTCCTTTACATGCATTTTAGCTAACCTTTCAAAACAATCTCTTACCTCATCTGATGTGTTGCTTATAGTCTGGTTTTGGGATTTAATGACCCTCTCAAGCAACTTCATCTCTGATATCTCTTCTTTAAGCTTTTCAATATTTGATGATTTGCTGACCTTGTTGTGTTTTCTTGTTGATGTCTCAGGTAACTCCAAGGCTGGGACTTCAACTGCAACTTCTTCTCTCTCCTCGATGGGTGTTTCAGACTTAGAGTCCGAGTATGGAAAATTCAAGATGTTTTTCTGAACAATGCTACTTTGGACCTCCTTTCCCTGATCAAAATCAAGCTTCTTTTTTTCCTTCTTAGTCCTGGGTGAAGGGGTTGGTTGTTCTATCTGCATTGGTGATATGGCCCTTCTCTTTCTCTTACTACTCTTTGGTGTAGATGACTTCTTTGTAGGTGTGTTCCTACCCTTAGGATGGATCTCTTGCTCGAATTATCCCCAAAACAGGAGGTAGTTCCATGTCCTCTCTCTTCTCTGGAGTTCCCCCATCACTATAAGCTTGATGAGGCCATGATGGAACAACCTATTGTTTATTTTCTCAGGTTTATCTTGGAATTTTTGTGCCATCTTGGTGAGGCTCCTATGAAGATAATGAGGCAAGTTCAGAGGGTTTTTTCCTGTGAAATTATTGATAAGCCTAAAATGGTACAACATGACCCTGCCATACCTCCCTTCACACATTATGTACACCTGAATAACCTTCAACAATTTCTACCATTTGTCTTCCAAGTAATTCCTGGGAACATCCTTCTGCCAACTAATGTTATGGAACTCTGGCTTAAGGTAAGATCTAAATTCAATATCTTTAATGGAATTGGTCTTGAAACACCTCTCACTCTCTCCTAGCATTTCAGTAGCTGCAACAACACTTGCCTCATCTATGTTCATTTCAAGAGGACCCAATTTCACTTTGACACCATCGAAACTCTTGGAAAACGCCTCTACAATTACCTGATGATACCCTTGTAACTTTTCACAAAACCTGTAGTAGTCTGCATCCTTGAACATTTGACAAACCTCTAGATGAGATTCCAGATAGGAAACATCTTGCAACTCCCTCCTGAGAAATGCTCCTTCAGTAGTCATATACAAAAAACCTGTTAATATCTTGATAATATTGAAATCTGGGTTGATGGATGGGAGACCGGTGATAGGAAAAAGCATAGAGGGAAAACGGTTGAGGGAAAAACGTGAGATCAACAGATTTGTGGATGTATGAGATTTTTAAAACAAACACTCAGGAAATAAGGAACTTGAGATCATGACGTTCATTTAGAACCGACTAAGACCGACCTTCATGTGAATTATTGCATGAAATGGTAAGGGCGAATGAAATCATGATGCGGTTTCAGATTGATATCTTGGGGTTTAATGATTTTTTGAAACATTGATTGAAATCATAATAAACTGCCCAGATCATGACAAACGATCTTCATAGATGATTTTGGCAGCATATAAGATCATCATGACATGTGTACTAATGGCGGTTTGAGAGTCCGATGGGACAGCCTAACCGTTGGAGAGATTATGCATTTCGACAACATAGAGCGCTTCACACATGTTGTTTTTGCTGCCAAAAGTGACCGCATTCAGAAGCTTAGAATACTTTGAAAAATGGCCCTTAGCTGCCGAAAGTGAAAATTTTGGATTTTTTCCTAATAAAGTACAGACTCATCACTCTTTGAAATGACAAGTTTAAAACTTAATTTGAAGACTTTTCCACTTGAAATTAAAAAAACTTCATCTAATGACTATCCTATCACCTAAAGACATAAAAACCAGAAAATTTATTTGAGGAGATAATCAGGCCAGCAAGCCAGGAATTTCATCACGAAATCCACATATAATATCTGAATCATCAGATTTCCTATCGTTATAGGATACTAACAGGGGGGAAATTTGCCATACCAACTTCAAACAATCATTTTTGGACCTACGAGTAGTGAAATCATGCCTAGGAGGGCTCAATGAAAATTAAGAGGAGAGAAGAATAGGTTGGGATAACAAGTGTTGGATGATGTTGAGCAAAAAAGGTCTGGAAATGTAAAACACATAAGGAACCTAAATTCAGATGAAGAACCCACTATGTGGAATTCAAATATTTATATCTCAAGCTACATGCAACAAAATAAAGCCAGGAATAGTTTGATGGAAAGCTGAGATAGAGGAGAATAATCCAGAATGATTTCATTCAGTAGGACAAAGCTAGAAACACCCAAAAATGTCCAAGGAAAGAAAGATAACACCAATGGGTAGAGTCAATGATTTTTTATAAACAAATAGCATTTGCAAACTGTCTGAGCGAGAAAATGTATCACTCATGAGTCTATTCAACTTCTCTTTGTAATGCTCACATATTCATTTTCGAAATGTGAGAAAAGAGACATAAGGAAAATGAAATGAATGGTCATTAGAACTGAATGGTCTCTCTTTTGTCTTATAAAAGAGAACTCATAGGATAGAAATGGGAATTTTACCCATTATATAGACAACTGATACTCTTATTTCTAAATATATAAAGAGAAGAAGAAATTTATGAAGTCATAACTATTTGCAAATGCTTGTGACACTATTTTATACTTGTATTTTCTTATTAAGTTTTTTGGGTATTGATCATATGAACTATTTTTGTGCTTAGTATTCAGGATTCTTATGTTGTTATTATTTCTTATACGTGTAGGGATGATGTTACATATTTCCTTTTCAACTATTTGAGATGATTTCTACAATATTATTGTGTAATATACCAGATATAAAAAGTATGCAGAACATAAATAAAATGCTAGAAATGGCAGAATAACAACAATATAACTAGAACAATCACCACAATAGCACTGAAATGATATAAGAATAACAACAGAAATAGCACTTTGATTCTGAAAGAAATATTCACAGGCCTCTTCGAGGGGGCAACCTCCAGTTGAGAAGAGCTCTATTACAATAATATCCAAGCTAGGGTTCTCATACCCTCGACTCCTATTTATACTAAATATGTCTATTAAAAGAAGCATCTTGAGGAAGATCCTTCTAGAAGAGGAAGCTTCTATTAGGTCTGTTGGCAAATATTTAACAGACAGCGAATGGAAAATATTTAATAGATAGTGAATGCTTGTCATTGATGGCAAGTACAACAATGAAGATGGCATGAGTACAGGAATTTTGTAACAGACAGGCAAAAAGAAGATAAGTTCAGGAAGATCGAATGATCGAAGGCAACACAACATTGATCGAATGATCGAAGGCCCGTAAAGTTTGAGAAGCATTCCTGATTGTTGGATCCCATTCAAAATTCTTGAAAGAACGAGGGCCATCAGATCTGAATGTAGACAAGAAGAGCACTGAAGAGGAGGATAGATCTCAGACGTTATATCCAAGCACAGGACCCGACCATCGTTGGATCAAGGAGAACCTGCACGTTCTTTAAAGTGCAAGGAGTAGTGGGCTCACAAAATCCCGAAAGAAGGAGGACCGTCCATCATCAGGCAGGACACGTGGGGAAAGATCATCAGTTTGTTGACTGGAGAGTCAAAGGAATGGGGTTCCATAACCTCTTGAAATCACGATATGCGGAATCGCGACGTAATCTGAGCCGTCATATCAAGGTTTGAATCTGGACCGTTGATTCCAGTCCATGTCGGAGTTTTAGGGATCGAGAGTTGGAGATATCAAAGATTATTAACAATAGGAATATCGATATCGCGATTTAATCTAAGCCGTCAGATCAAGGTTGAATCTGGACCGTTGATTCCAGTCCATGTCGGAGTTTCATGGATTGAGAGTTGGAGATGTCAAAGATTTTTAACAATAGGAATCCTGATATCGCGATATGAGAAATCGCGATTTAATCTGAGCCGTCAGATCAATATGTGATCTGGACCGTTGATCTGACTCCATTACGGAGTTTCATGGATCGAGACTTTGAAGTGACAAAAACACTGAACTTCAAGAATGTCGAAATCGCGATATGTGAAATCGCAATTCAATCTCAGTCGTTGAATCAAGATCAGATATGAACCGTTGATCTAACTCCATATCGGAGTTTCGCGAATCGTGACATGGAGAGGCAAAGAAAACAATGCAACAAGAATTCCGAAATCGCGATATGCGAAATCGCGATTCAATATCAGTCGTTGAATCAAGATCAGATCTGAACCATTGATCTAACTCCATATCAGAGTTTCGCGAATCGCGACATGGAGAGGCAAAGAAAACAATGCAACAAGAATGTCGAAATCGCGATATGCAAAATTGTGATTCAATCGCAGCCGTTGAATCAAGATTAGATCTGGACCATGGAATCATAGGACATGTGGCAAGCGATCAAAATTTCACTGACTTGGGGTCAATGGAGCATAGTGTTGAAAATCACGAAATGAGAAATCGCGAAAGCGCGTGGTCATAGCCATTGATCACATCGATGGAAGATGGAGGTAGAAGCTAGAGGTGCTAATCTTGACCATATAAATGCCAAAATGAAATCAAGATCTCATGAAGCCAATCCAATGGTGCAGGTGAATTTGAACAAAGATCAGAGGGTTACTGTTCTCTCTCACAGTTAACTCCTCAGTTACGAATTTGTTAGTGAAACAGACTCATGATTGCCAATCAGTTGGCGTTTCAGTTGCTTGGAGAGTTGTCTTTCTTTTGCCTAAGGATATGCGAAGTGGAACCGTCGTGGAGGTGTGTATAAAACAAAATGAGACAGATTGTGTTCGGTTGGTTGTTCGGTATGAAAAATGAATGAAACTGTAAGAAAGGGAAAATAAGAGGATGTGCAGTGTGAGATGGAGAAGATGCACAGTGTGAGAAGAAACTCAGAGAAGAGTAAAAGATGATGAAGAGAAGTTGAAGCAGAGCAGAATGATAGAACGATTTGATCCAGAGCAGACCTGTTGAACAGACAGAGGAAGAGAAGAACAACAGAACAGTTTGTAGAAGACCAGATTTACAGAACAAAGAAAGATTGGTAAGAATTGATTTATCTGCGTAGTTGACTATTTATTTATTCATTAATATTTTAGGGAGGTTGGGAGGTGCTCGGGAGGACTGTTGTCCTCAGAGGTTCAAGTGAGAACTTGAACACAAGATGTTGTAGCTTCCATCTAGTTGCAGCCAGAGAAATCAGGGTGGCAGGGTGGTGCAAGGGAGAACACGTGTT